>PVJO010003922.1:0-116189 GCA_004026905.1 Hystrix cristata | reverse complement strand
ATCATGTTTAGTAAGAGAAACAGATTCATAATATATAAAATATGTCAAACAGAATTTATTTTTATGCATTGTGAACTTTCTTTAGTCCGTCCATTCTAGGAAAATTAGTTATTAAAATCTTGGACCAATAAACTGAGACATTTCTGGGGCTTTAGAGTAGATCTGTTTGTATAGACAAGGCAACAGATAGCCACAGTGCCTTTCTTGTTATTCATTTATTTACTCAACAAATATTTATTTAAGTCATGCTTTGAGAAGTCACTAAGTGCCTAAAGGAAAATAGCTCTCTTTAGGGAATACAGTCCAGTAAATGATAAATAGAAGAGAAATCCTAATAGGAAACAGACTGGGGTAGAAGCTGACACTGAGGCGAACTTAGAGTTCTGTAAATGGAAGAGGATTAAGCAATTAATTCTGAGGGAGGAGGGCTGAGTGTGATCAGAAAACGCATCTGCTTCTGAGATGAGTTGTCCAACAGTGGCTATGAGTGGAGATGGGGGGTTCTTTATGGAATGACATTTTAGGAACAGAAAGGAACTAAACTTTGTAAACTGTGGTGAGCTCATTCTTCCTGAGAAGAGAGGGTAGGCGAAGCCACAGAGAATAAAGACTGTCTTGGTTAAAGTGAAGTGAAATTAGAGGTCAAGGTTTTGTAGGGAGGAAAAGGAATCAAGGTGAATATAGAATATTAATTTCCCAAAATCAAAGTCAGGAAGCTGAGGGACATTGTTAAGATGACCCCATTAGGAGAAGACATATGACTATGTAAAGACTTACTGAACAAAACTCCTTGTGACCGACCAGCACCACCATGGTTGATTTTATTTTTCACTTTTAGGTGTGGCCAATTGCTTCCCCTGTTTAGATACAGGACATTGATGATATTCCATCTGTGTGCCTTATCTAGTGGAGTGACTTCGAGTTAGTCTCTTTTGTCTTCCTCAGGTTAATTTCTTGTCTATAAAATGAGGGTTGCATTAGTTTAGAGCTGAGGTCTCCACCAGCTCCTAAGATTCTATGGATCAATGTGGGGCTGAAGACACATTTAGGCGTATCACACAAGACAAAGTTCAGGAAAGCTGCAGATGTAAAAGAAAATTAAGGACTCAAGAAACTGTCTCATTGCGTATGTGAGAAAGAAAAATTTAGCAAGAAACAACCTCAACCAAATGAAGACGACCCAAAGGGCTGCTGTTTAGAAAAATACATACAAGATATGAAAATGAGATTAAGATATGAGAGATGAATATTATGGAAGATTATAACCTTCCAGGGATCAATTGAGTCAACGCAGCAAAAGTACACTTGGGCAAAACTCGGATATACAACTTCCTTTCAGTCAGTATTTTGATTCAGTCAAATTTAAGTTGTTAACATAGGGAAACAAATGGGGACGGAATGACTAATTCAAATTTAGGGAATCACAGAAGGCTTCTCAGGTATGACAACACCTGGGCCCTTTCACTAATGATGAATCGTAGTTTTATAGGTGGAGAGTAGAGGGAAGGGCACTTTGTGAAAGGACCAGCACCATCAGAGGATAAGCACAACCACAGGAACTTCTCTGTACTGGCAAGTTACATGCGGAAGTAGAGAAAACCTCCCCAGCTGGATATGGACAGGAGAGGAAATGTTTCTAACTCAGCATCGTCTGGGCACATAATTTTCCTTAGGTGCCTGTTCTCAGGCTATAGTATCTCTGAAATTCTTGAGGACTTAAATGATGAGCATCACCAGGATGTGCGAAGACGTGACAAGCAGAATTTAAAATCTGATAACCTTTCAAGTTGTAAAAATGGCTAATCGTAGTTGGAATGACACTTAACAGGGATATAATATGTGTAATGTACACAGGACAAGAAACCTCAATTGAAATTTAGAAAATGATTCACTGTGTACATTAGATAGGAAATAATCTGGAATTATAAAGTTGAACTGGAATCAACAATATAGTTACAACACAGTTCTAATGGACCTAGTTTCGGACTTCTGAACCCAAAGATGAGGAAGCTTTGAAAGATTATTTTGCTGTGCCAATCTCCAAGTTCTTTACTTTCAGATCAACACAGACACACTATTCCCCGATTCCCACTCTGGTAAATATTCTTTTGGAGAACGTAGATATAAAGCTAAATTTTAACTCTGTAACTCAGCTAGTTTTAGCCAACATTGATTGTAAATCAATGGACGCTTTTAAAAATTCAGGATGGTATTTAGTTTGGGGTTGGGAATGGGGAATAATGTAAAAAGAGACAAGATATTTACCTATAATTTTACCTATAATTTTCTATAAAGTAGAAATTATAAAAATGAGTAAAAGCACAGGAGACAGGCTTTCTAAAGAAATATTATATGCAATGTCTAACTCATAGAGAAGAAAATCAAAGAACATCTCAACAACTCTATAGGAAGGTTTTCAAGAAAACCAGTGATCCATTTTCACTAGGTTTTCATTTTATTAGATTTTAACTAGAAACATCTTCAAATTACGGAAGTACAGACACTGAAATTGATTGAAAGGATGCTGTTTTTGCTAACAATAAATAATAGAAATGACTTTGAGGAACAGCAATGTGTCCAGGATAACTTCTGGGCGGCAGGTGGCCTCCTTTCATTATTGGCTGTTCTACCTGCTATCTAAGCACTTGCCGTCTCTGAGCAAAGACACTAAACTTCTCTGGGTTTCTATATTGTCCTCAGTAAGATAGAAATAGGAATATTTCCTGTCTCAAAGGATTTTGTATGATTAAATATAGTACCAAAGCGAAAGGACTTAGACCAATTCTGGAACTTAGTGTAAATGCTTAATAATGATTATCTCTTATTACTATGACTGGAACATAATTGGTGCTCATTGAATATCTGTTGATTGATTACCAGAGCTGGTCCTGCCAGCTTTTTATGTGTAAAAGCAAAGCAATCATTTTTTTTTAAACATAGTTTACTCAGAGGCTTGGTTAAAATATATTCTGCCCTGGCACACAGTCATTCTTAAATAGGCACATAGTAGATGTGCACCAAATACCTATATTAAAAGGCCAAATGAAATAATAAAATGTAGTTGACAACTCAGGTTGGAAATCGGTTCTGATTATTAACTGGAAGTGCTGAATGTGTTCTGAGGAGCCACTCTGTATTTCTGGCTGCCACCCAAGCAGAGAGATGACTGTCCCAAAGCTGAGGGAATTTTGAAACTGGAGCCCAGCTCCGTAGTCTGTGACAATGCACAGTGGTTGATGAGTTAGTTCTAGAGGCTTCTGAATTTTAATGATGCTGGAGATGATATTGTGTGTCCTTCAGCTTGTTAGAGTGACACTAGCACTCCATAAATCATAATACCTGTGTATTGTAAAATCAATAGCAAAGTGCTATCTCAGCGCTAACCCTTAATAAGTTTCTCACTGCTCTAACAGCTTCAACTTTGCCGTAACACCATTGGACCTGTAGGTTAGGATCAGAGCATGCTTAATTTGTTTTGTAATAGAGACTTTTCGCTAATGAAGGACCGATTAGTTAAGCTTTGGTTGCCACTCTAGTGATCAGTTGGCAGAACAGCCTGTGCAATTAAACTCGTGTATCTCTGTCCTGAAGCAAAAAAGCAGGCTTAAACAGTCAATAAATGTTAATCCAGTCACAACCTGTCTCTGCCTTTGAAGGCTGCCCATGAGGGTTTTTTCCCCCACATCACATTTTTTTCATCTTGTTTTAAATGTGGTGGTCCCCATGGAGTCGGGATGTGGCGTACATGACCTCCCACGGTTCGGTAATAAGATCTGGCATGCTAACAACATTGTCTACAGATCTGTCATCTATGGGTCTGTCTGTCCCTCCCCCTCCCTCGCCTCCTTGGCTCTTTATCCAAGGTTGAATAAATGAGCAATTGAAGCCCACGAGCCCTCTGGATGAAACTGGGTAAATATGTATGCAAAAAGGGAGATGCGCTTTGTGTTGCTAGGACGCATATTATGGGCTTCCTCCCACTTTCACTGCGCACAGATGTGGCTGGGATGGGATAGGACAACCTTTTCCCTATTTGCTTTTATTGCAGTGAATGTGGGATGTTATAATCACTGATGAGTCCCGGGAAAGTGAGAATTCAGGACAGAGCCAGCAAGCCAAGTGGAGCTTCATGTTTGTTCCTGGGTTGAGGAGGAAGGCAGAGAGAAAGGAAAAAGGAAGAAGAAAAAGTGGGATTTAAAAAAAAAACTTCTCAAAATTAATACTCCTTGTGTTATCTGCATCCTCAAACAAAATTCTATCTATCTATCTATCCATCCATCTATCTAACATCTATTTTTTCTCTTTCACTCAAGACAGAGGAGATTGACAGCTGGATAAGAAAGTAGTTAATAAAGACTGAGGCCTGCAAACATGTGGGAGGATGGAAGAGAATGGTCCGAAACATCAGATGTCTTCTCTTGGATCCAGATCCACATGCTTTGGGATTCTGGTGACGTTTGTTTATTTCTTTCCTCTGTGTAGGAGCTTGCTTCCCACGTGGTGATCGTGGGCTCTGTTTATTTCTCATGATTTAGCCTATGTTCCTGATTGGAAGATTTAAAGGTGCAGGGAAAGGAGACTTAAAGGAGAATGCTGGGAGTGAGCTGTGCAGGCATCACTGGTGTGGGGTGCTGGTACTGAAAAATGACACAGGAACAAAATGCTGATCAAAACAGGGGGGCTCAGAATGTAACTTGCCATTAACCTGGGTTTAATCTATTGTTTGACTGTGACTTAATTTAGCATATTGATATTTTATGGTAAAATTTTACTGCTTAAAAATAAGGTAACAAGTTATTACTCAGCTGAGTATGTATTAACTTGAAGTTTAGCTTTTTAAATCTTCTGAAGCTGGAGGTCTCTTAAACATTGGTCTTCCTGAAATGCAAATGCTTAGATAAAATCTGATAGCTATGGAGCAGGCAGGAATTCATCATGTCCTGTGAACTCATTTACGTTAGAAGGACCTCAGTAATTTCTCTGTGACTTGGTGGGTTTTTTTTTTTCTTAGAGAAAAGCAATGGTGTAGAATATGTACAAATGTATTAACCTTGCCTTAATGAAGGCAGTCTTTCAATTATTCAATCACTTACTTAACAAATACTTCCTGAATGCCTACTATGTGTTCCTCATCAAGCCAGGTACAGAGGAAACAATGAAAAACATGACAAGCTTGGTCTTTGCCTGTGGTCCTGTGCTCACAAACTTAATATGTGCAAAGAAATACATTTAAAGTAAAAAAAAAAATCAAACACAAATATATTGATTATGAGCACTGAAGGCAAAAAATAATTAGCATTACTCAAGTAATTTATGACCTTAGTGGGCACTGAGCTACGTGCTGCGGGACTTAAGTCATTCAGTATCGGCTTCTTTCTGAGCTCTCATTCTGCAAAAAGCACTGTGTCTAATATGCTGGATTTTGGTCAAGAAAATTAATGATATTAAATTCTCAAACTTTATAGTTCTATTTCTTTCCTTGAGAAGGTACGATTACAGTTTTTCTGAGATATATGTGTACATTTCAGAATCAATTAAAGACATATAACATGCATATATTGTAGACATTTTGCTGAACTATTGACTGTACTTAGAATCATTTGAGATGTGTGATTTTAGAAGGCATCACAGCAGGGTGCCTATGAAGTCTGAATTTTGGCAAGTGGGGTTTCCTGAGTGGGCCCAAATGGACAAATATGTGCATACACATGTATAAAAGCCCTTACTGAGTCTGAGATATCAGAGAGGCGGGAAATGTGGCTTGCCCCTGCCAGGGAATGTTCAAGCAGAACTGACCGTGTGGTCAGTGGTCAATGAGTGTCAACGTCAGCACCAAACACTAGAGCACAAATAGAAGCTGGTTTCATGGAAGATATTTAAATGGATGCTAGAACCCATCTCTAGAAACCCAAGTGTCCAGGCCCGGGTGGCAGCTTACTGTCTACGAAGCAAGGTGTGCATGCCAGGGTGTCCCAGATGATTAAATAATATACAAATAGTTCCATTTTCACATTCATAAAAGAAGACCAAAGCAGTTCCTTTACTTTCTCCCAGACTTTGCACATTATTGATGCCATCAAACAGCCACAAGCCAAGGACAGTCATTCTGAGTTCCCAGCTGGAGTAAGCAGGAACGCAAAGAAGGAAATCAATATCGCCATCAGTGTTCTTTAACATTTCTTTGTTAAGCTTCGCAGCCCAACAAATATCTTACAGCTCTCCTGTTCCCTAGTCTGGTTAACCAAGAAACAAACTGGGAAGGAAAGACGCTCTATGCTCAAGCTTCTAGAATGGAACTTACTGTTCTTTTTAACCAATTACAGGCCATTAAAAGCACGTGGTTTTTCCTGAAGGCTCTAATTTAAGTAGATAAACTCAGGGACGCTCTTGACGAAGGTGCCCCTTACTTTTGTGTGTAGGTGGCACAAATATCATCCCTGTTGCAAGGGGTGTGGCTGAAGAGAAGAGTGACATATCCAAGTTGAAAAGGAGGCTGGTAGCGAGGGAGGAGCCGCGGCTTCCTGGCTCTTCCCACAGCAGAGCAGTGCTCAATGGTGCCAAGAGCCAACCATCTGCTGGACCAGCTCCACAGCTCTGTCCCAGTCATTCTTCCCAATTTGTGTCACGTTGAAGGGGGTCTCATGGGACACTGGCCTTTAAAGAAGCAAATGCAGCTCACGGCTTAGCAGTACGTTGCACTGACATAGAAAACGACACATCTTAAGGCAGAACCCTGACAGGAAACACATGGGGAGGCACCAGTGTGGCACCCGCAGTGAGCATAGACCCACACGGGCTCACATGGCTTTCTGGAAGAAGCTTTTCTGAAGAGGGTTCAGAAGCCTTCACTTCATTCTAAACTGAGTGACTCTGACTCGGTAGTTCCCTCGGTACAGGCGCCTGGTATTTCTCTGGAAGAACCTTTCCAACTCTTCATCCTGCCGGGCTGCCATGATCACAGGGCACACTGGGAATCTCAGGCTTCGGAAGAGGAGCTTCACTCTCGGGTTTTTCTTTGAGATTTGAAAGTTTTGCCAGCACTGAGCGAGGGTAATTTGAGAGTTTTTGTGGGTAGGAACCAAGGAAATTACCAGGCAATAGTCTCACCGTAAAATGATTTAAGGAGGGGAAAGAAAGTCAACTTGTATAGTAAAAATTTGACAGCAGGAAGAGGACACTCTTTGGAGTCTGACACATTGCCTCTGAATATCTGCTTTGCCAATTAACTTTGTGACTCTGGGTAAACGTATTTAACCTCCTGGAGCCTTCTTTTCATGGGATTGCTGTGAATTTTTATTGAGAAGGCGCAAAGAAAGGCTGAAAACTGCAGACAAGGAGTTGTTACTCCAGACATATGGCTTTCCTCATCCCTTTGCCTTCTTTTTGGTTTTTGACTAAGTTTAAATACTTCTGCTGTTTCAACACTTTGAGGTAAAGTATCTAGAAAGAAGATAAAACTAAAGTCAGTAAAGACAAAAAAATGCCAAAAGCGAAGGGGATAATGTTTAGTTGTAACTGTACTGAAAGGTGTATAATCGTAAGTATATGGAGTTTGTACATGTCTCATTTCCTCTTGCCAAGATTTGAAAAATGAAATTGTCCTTTGTACGTGTTAATGTGAAGTATAAATATACTGGGATCATGACAAAGTTTTGCCATCAGTAAGTGCTGCTAGAGCTCAGGATTTTACTCTACACTGTGATGGTGGTTAACACACACTAATCGTGAAAAACCACTAATGCCCCTAGGAGTCGAGGCATTGTACACTCCATTTCTGAATCGATTTGAGCTGGGCTGAGTCCTAGACCCAAACAAAACTAGTGTGTGGCAGGGAATAGTTTCTCGTGAGCTCTAATAACTTAAATATTTTTCATTAAAAAAACATACAAACCAAAAAAGACCTAGACCTGATGCCTGGAAAATGCATTTATGTTTTCCTTTTTATTTTTAAACAAAGCAAGGAGCCGAAAACATCAGAAATAATGAAACCAGCATATTTTTATTGCTCTGTTCTTACAAGAACTGATTTTTAATGAAATTTAGTTTAAAACAAAAAATCTTGTTCCTGGGTTGAACCTTCTTGCATTCCGGCCTGGGGCTATCTTTTATTGGTCAAGTTATAAACCCCAGAAAAGGGGGTTTTATAGTGGAAATGCTGACAGAACCCGCACAGTGCTACTGGGTGCCTCTCTAATTAGTCTGCAGTCCTGAAAGCTGAATTCCACAATATGTGGCCTGTACTGGAGTGAGATTACAGTGTGGGCCAAACCCCCAAGCTTAACTGGGCATTTCTGTGCAATCAGAGTTTGCATAGACTATGGCAGAGCTTTTGCCATTGTGAAATGCTAGTACTTTTGAGCAAGAGAAAGCTTTCTTGGTCCTCTTACTTATTTGACTGTGAAAAGGAACTGTTTGGATATTTTTCAGAATCCCTGGCACAAGTACTCCTTGTAGACAATAGCCTAGACAATTGGGTTTCTAGAGATTCATTTCAGCATCTATTGAAACCCTTTCCAAGAAGCCAGCTTCTCTTTATTCTGAAATGCTTGGTGCTGAAGTTGGCAGAGAAGCATCCCTCCAGGCTACTGAAGTGAATGAAGGATGGACGCACAGAACTCCACACACACAGTGCTTTTCTGTTGGTTTGCTGTCTCTGCCCTGCCCTACCCTGTGTTGCTCGCTCTAGGCCCTCCATTGCCCAGAATGATTCTGGCGATCACACTTGCTGGGTGCAAGTCTGAGAGGGCCTATGCTCTTGGAGCTGCACAGTCCAGTCTAAAAATGGCTCGGTTGTTTTACCATGGTGTGGACTTCAGCTGGGCAACCTCTCCACCCAGGGTCTTCCCTAAACAGACAGACACACAAACCAATGATAAAGGACAGAAAGAGAGAAAAGAGGATGTGGATTAGACAGGCCCAATCTTCTGAAATAGCCCTCCCCTCTCTGCTGTGCTCAGAGTAACTCTCTCACATCCCTTCCCCCTTCGATCTTTTTGGTCTTCCTTTGGCTATGGGTCTTGGCTGCTTCAAGCCTTCGCTATACTGGAGAGGTCAGGGGGACACACACAGACATGGCTTCTGAAACTCTCAGTGGTTGTCCAAGATGTGCATGTCCCCAAAGTCAAAAGTCAGGACAACAAAGTGTCAAAAAGACAAGAAGTTCTCACAGAGGACATCCTGGACTGCAGCCCTCGTACCTGTGGTGGACGACTCCACAGACAGAGGGTTGGCCCTCCTGAAAACTAATACTCATTGAAATAAAATCATAGCAATGAGGCTGCCTTTCTGCTAGAACTTGCCATCTCTTAACACAATAGTTTTGGTGCCAAAGTGACTGGTTACACAAGTTTCAGAGAACAGACTATAAGACGAGAAAAGAGATCTGTAATAGAACTCATCTCTATAGAGCATAATAAATGCAGTAACAAACTCTTCTACTTTCTTTTACTGTGTTTTGTTTTGGTGAGATGCATGGTGAAATGATTAGTATGCTTACACTCAGCTCATGTGAGTTCTAATATATTATTTAAAATAAATTATCATTAGTTATAAACACACAACTAATAAATAATGTACTACTTTTATAGATTTACAAGCTGGATTCTTCATAGGAGAAAAACTGTTCAGAGAAAAATCTTAAATGTAATGAGAAAAAAGAGAGGTTGACTGTTTTCTCTCCTCGTAATCCCTTCCTTTTATAAGACAGTGCCTTTTAATATGATCCAATGATTAGTCTTACTAAGAATTAGATAAATATAATCTGGCAAACTATTCATGTTGGACTTCTCCAGGCCCATTTTGGCTACAGGCGTTCTACTGATTGTTAGACCACAGGCTAAATCATGTACACTGCTTTGGAGTTTAAAAAAGCATCATCGCTCAGTTCACAATCCAATAAGCTCTTCAAAAAGTAGATGATCACCTTTCGAGTAACTTGTGGATGTGTTAGAATATCTGTGTGGTGGGGGAGAGTGAGAAAAATCAAAGCAAGCCTACAAAATTATGTGTGCAGTGGTACTTGCTTCATTGGAAAGATAACACTTTAGTGAAGAAAACCTTGAATAAAAGAAATGATGTAGAACTAGTTAACGCCTTGGGATTTAGTTAACTGAGTTTGCCACATATAGAGAGGCCATGAAAGGTGCTGGAGCAAAGGGACCCTGCTGTCCTCATCCGCTATGAATAAACTGCAGGTAGAAAGTTTACTCAGTAGAAAGTTTACTTGGTGTAAAGTTTACTCGGCAGAATGTGACAATCTAACCCTAAGGCTTGCACGGGAGAGAAAAGACCAAAAATGAGTCCAGGCAGGTTCAAAGACGGGTAGGAAAGGAAACTCACTGTGGATGATATCAGAGTTTCTTATAATGTTCCAGTAATCAAACACAGAGGCAATAATTAATAGGCAGAAAGATCAGTGGAAGAACAGAAAGCCCAGAAGTAGATGTGAGGTTTCAGTGGTATCATAATTTTTAAAATATTACTTGGAAAAATACTGGACTTAGATGTGTGTAGATTACTTATCTCATACCATATACAAGCATATGTTTCTCACGGGTGAAAAGAAAAAACTTTAAAAGCGTTGAGGATTAGATACTGAAATATACATAAAAATGAGACAGAGAAGTGTTTTGTAAAGGAAAAGTACAAATCACTCTGGAAAAGATGGATGAATTAGACTAAACAAACTGAGAAGAAAGCCGGAGACTGGTAGAAGACATCCGCAATACATTTAACTGAAGAAAATGTCTGTGGTGTGTTTGTGTACGCATGTACAAATGCACACACATTTACCTACTAATGCTAGGAGTGTAAATCACCTAACCTCTTTGGACATACGAGGCATGACCAATAAATACAGTGAATGTTAAATTAAAAATTTATTACAATAAAAGACACTTTGCTATTAATCTCCCTCAAAATATCCCCTGTGAGTTCGAACACACTTATCTGATAGTTCTTGCCACGTGCTGAAGCAGTTCTGGGAGTCCTCTTTCATGAGCGTCTTTAGTTGTGCTGTTATGGCTGCCTCCGTGTCCTGGATTGATCTAAAATGTTTACCTCTCCTGGTCATTTTGACATAGTGTGGAAGAGACAGAAGTTGCATGGTACAAGATCTGGTGAATCAGGTAGAGGCGACACAGTGTTGTGTGTTTTACAAGCCCACCTTTTTGTTGTACGGCATGTCCAGCGGCATTTGCTGTATTTTTAATTACACCTTGTGAAGACACCCACAAAAGAGGACTCTTAGAACTGCTTGAGAAAGTGACGAGAATGACAGGGCAAGTGAGCTGGGAGCATGGGAAGGATTTTAAGGGGTATTAATGGCAATGTGTCTTTTATTGTAGTAAATATTTTTTATTTAAACACACACTACATTTTTTGAGCAGCCCTAGAACGTGGCAATATTTAAAATGATTAAATTGAGTATATCTCCAACACAGCAATTTCTAGCCTAGATGTATTCAGTAAGGAAACTTCTGTTCATGTGTTTAAGGAGTCATGCATCATAACTATTCACTGAAACATTGAAATGGAAAAAAACAAAACAAAACAAAAAAACAAAAAGACACAAACCTGGGAACAAAATGAATGTCTATCAGTTATGAAATAGAAATATAAATCAGAAAATAAAATATTACTCTACACTGTTTAAAACAAATGAGTTAAATCTACATGGATACATACTGAGAAAACAGTTGTTCAAAAAAGCAATTTGCAAAAGGATATATTCACTTTGAAATCATTTATATTAATTTTAAAAATTCACTAGACACTTCTATTTTGGTATAGGTACTCATATATGCTGCGACTATAAAGATAAGATTGTGAATAATAACATTACGTCTTCCATATACAGATTTTCTCTGAGGAGCAAGCAGGGGGAATAATTAAATCCACATAGCTTTATTTTATTTTTTAAAAAAGATCTGAAGCAAATGAGACAAAATGCTAAGTTTTATTAAATCTAGATGGGGATACAGAATCTATCATATTATTTTCTGTTCTTTACACTATTTTTAAATTATTGCATAATTAAAAAGAAAAAATCATACTCCTAAATATTAGATCTTTTTGATCTGTGTTCTCTAAAATGGATCTGTGTCTTCATATTCCAAGACAATCCTTTGGAAATAGGAAATATAGGATTTTAAATTTGCATTTTAAATTTCATTTTCCTAATATTTCCATTTTATCCATAATTTATAATGTATAGAGTTTATTAGTATAGACCATGTGGATGGGCAAAAATCTCACTGATTTGAGCGTGCAGTTAAAAAGTTGTATAAAGACTACAAATCTTTAGGCGGTAGAACTCACCTATGTAGCCACAAGCACAAGATAATTCCTGTTTACATTTTTTATTCATCCTTCACACTTTTTTGTTACAAATTCATAATATACATATTTAATAAAAGTTATAGCACATTATGGAAAACATTTTTGAAATAATTTTTCACTACACATAAACAACTTTCTGTCTTAATAAGTCGTTTTCTTTACTATCACCCATTTAAATAGTGTACTTTCTGTTACACATTTTGCAAATTATTTTTAATGGCATCTTTGTGATTAAAAATAATAAGGAGTTTCTTTTAGTTCACAAACAAAGTTTTGTCCTTTTATCTGTTTGCTTCTTTTTCGTAAGAGTCTTTTTTGTCAATGTCTTATATTCTGAGTAACTAATATGATGCGCCGTGTGCATTTCTCTTATTATTTTGTTATGAAAAAATAAAACAGGTGTTTATTGTTGAAAGTATAAAAATATACAAAGAAGTTTTTAAATCACTCATGATTCCACCACTCAAAGAAAATCAAGATTGACTGTCACGTTGCCTTCCATCTTGTGTGCCCATTCTTACCCATCTGTGTTATATAGATTATACTTTTTAATTTTATAAAGTATTAAAATATATGGTGTGAAATGTATAGTTTTGTGTTTTTTTTAAACTTGACATTTTATCTTAAGCATTTGGCCATGCCATTGAATGGTCTGAAGTTTTGATGTTTCCACAGATGCCATCAAGTAACTTGACCAAAGTCACTTCACTCGGCCTCTATCATTGGACAGCAATACTTCCAGTTTGTCACAATCAAGAATAGTACCGTACTAAACACTCTTGTATAAATATTTTGGTAAGTCTTGGTGATTGTGGCCTTAAAATAGACTCTGGGTCAAAGAATAAGAGCTTTTTTAAGCCTCTTAATGCATATTACCAAATCGCTTTCCAGAAAGACTCTGGCAGCATTTTATATCTACACATAAGTGATATGGGGGATATATAAAAGACTTTAAAAGTTTTATTTTCATATAATCTAAATGAGCATATTAATGTATGAAATGAATTTGTCCCTGAATTTGATAGAAGAACCTATGCTAATGATTTAATTTGGTTTGAAATCTATAGATAAAAATAGTTCTTATAATGATAAAATATTTTCGTAATTGATATATTAGTCATCTTATTTAACAAATGTCCTTTTCAGGAAAGCTGGAAACTGAAAGAGAGAAAAAAAGAATGTCTTTTTTGTGGTTAAAAATAATAAATCTGGAAATACTATAAATTTATATGTAAATTATTAAGGGTGCTCAAAAATAGAGAAAAAACATACTTGGGAGAGGAAAAGACTCAATGCTTTTTAAATAACATGGGCCATAATTGGAGCTTATTTATAAAACATTTTCATTATTAAAACCAAAACATATGGTTGTTTTTCATGAGAGTTGGCAAGTGTTTTTATTGCTTTATAAAAAATTATTGAATTATGCTCTATAAATCTAATCGGCATATAGATTTTTAATGGTATATATTTTCTTTCATTAACTTAGAGCTGTTTTCCATAAATACCAAACGGTGGTTACAGCTCAAAATGAGGGGATATTAGGTTAGGGTTAAGTGTTTAAATTTTAGACAAATCAAATTTTGAAATATAATTTTAAGATTTTCAGGGCAGGCTAATTTGGATGATCTCTGAAGGAATACTTAATTCCAAGTTCCACTTTGAAGTATAAAGACTACTCATAGGAAAAGAAGGACTGGGGGATTTAAATAGTTTTTAACTTCAGAAGCTAATAAAAGTCAGAACTCTTTGGCCACAAGAATTGGTTGTGCTTACTGTGTTCATTCTTTTTCACACCCGAATAGTTACAAATTTCACATTTAATTTTTGCCAGTCTCAATCCATTCAGGCAGAGTTGCAGGGCAATAAGGACCCAAACTGTTAAAATCGCTGTCTAGAATGTGAAAACAACAAAGTTAGACGCATTTTACTGAAGCTTGGAATTTGGTATGAAGTAGCTCAGCTCAGAGGGTTCAGTCCATTAAAATAATCTTTGTCTGTTTGTGCCACTTTCTGCCCGTCATATACGGGGCCTGAGCACTTCCAGAGATCAGTGGACAGCTGCCCATCAGATCTCTTTGAGGGGTGACATGTTAGGGGGATGGAGATTTGATGGTAAACAAGAGTCATGATTATTCTTGGAGCTCCTTGTCTCAGCTGCTGTTCCCTAGATCAGATACTGCCATAAATATTCCAGGGATAAAATAGGGATATTGTCATTTTGTGAGTTAAAAGCGTTATGACTATTGTTGTTGAGAAAAGGGGGAGGGGAAAGACTGAAGGAAATAGTTTCATGAAGACTCAAAATGGAGTCTTAGTTGTTAGATCCTGATTCAAGAGAAACTGAAAAATGGCAGAGTAGGAGAACTAGCCCAGATTTCTTTGTTTTTAAAAATAAATTATATTTGTTTCTTTGGAAATGGAAGATTATTCACTAATAAGTATACTTATTGATTGCTTATTATCTACCCAGCCACCTGCAAGTGAGAAAAGAGGTATGAATTTTAGTTTCTTGCTAATGAAAGGAGTTTTAGTCTATCTGAGGACCTTACTGCATAGGAAAAAAAATGAGACCGAAACATGACAGTCTACTTTTAAAGCTCACGTTGCCAAAGGAACTCACTTAGCTAATAATGACCATGTGTTCTTAGGAGAACTGCGGCCACCCTACTGAGGAGTGAGCCTATTCAGACGCTTCTGCTCTCAGAAGACACGGCTAATACAGTCTCAGCAGAGTCCATTGCGACTCACGTGCTAGCAAAGAGTAGGGAGGCGCATAGCCTGGTTGTCAAGGGTGTTAGCACTGGAATTAGATTGGACCCAAGGTTGGGTGCTTCAGTGCTTTCCTTGCTGCACATCTCAGGCAAGTGACTTCAACATCCGGAGCACGTTTCTCTATCTTTAAAATGGGGCATGCATGCTGCAAGGATTCAAGCAGTTGTGTATGACAATGGTAGGCACAGAAATACCAGATTTCCTTGAGTCTAAAATGTCATCAGTTGGACAGTGTATCCTCAGTAAAAATAACAGCTTTGGAGAAAACAGAAAGAACATTAGAGTAGATACAGATATTGACTAAAACCTACTAATGGTATAAATTTATGTACTTTCTTCATATACTATCAGTTTGCAATGTAGCTTTTTCCACGGTGAGATAAAGAGTCTTCTGAGTCACTTGGCAATCACTAGTTGCCTGTATGTAGCAAGACTGACATGTGGTTTTCCGGAGCTGACGCTTGTGATCTTGATAGCACTGGAAATATAAATTGGGGGGATTTGCATGGAAGAGAACTAGGTTTTCATTTGCATTTCCTTCCTGGTTAATCCCACAGCATCCTTCTCTTTAGCTGAGGGAAGTTAGGTAGTTTCTTGAGCTTCAGATGGAAACTCCTGCGAGACAGACATTTAATGCCCCAGGGACAATCCCTCACGATGCGTGTTTTGATGATTCTAAACAATAATCAGCTAGATGTGGCAAGTTCTCTTGGCCACCTTACTACACACAGAACAGCATTCTTCTACGTTCCCAATAACTTTTTATTTCAATGCTGCATCACAATGTAATCTTTTAAAAGATATTTTCAGGATAATTAAGGGTACACACTTAAATAAGTTCCATGCACTTGCAGTGCTATAATGGCAAAACCTTAATAGAGATGATAATGAGGTATGCAGAACTCCTAAATGAACCCGATTTCATGTATACCCAGTGATAAAATTAGTTGTCTGGAAGCCAGCAGTTTTCTTCTAAAATTATTTGTAAGATTCCTCCTACCTCAGATATATTAAAAGGTGTGTCTTAAAATGAAGGTAGTGGAGAGAGAGGAGAGGGTCCTTTAGGCAGAGGCAGTAAGATCGGTGACAGCTTACACATGGGGATGTTGGAGCAGTTCACGTGGGAAGTACAGGCTATCTGGATGGATTGGGATCTTGGATCCATCTGTTAACAGGCTGGTTTGCCAACTGGAGTGATTTGGAACATAAAAGTCTGAGATACCATAAGAGGTATTCAAGCAAAGAAGTGACACACTTCAAGCACAGAAAAGACATTTTTGCGATAGTATACAGAAGACTGAAGGGAAGGAGAGAAGCTATGTGGATAGATTAAAGGTTCTAGTGAGAGGAAATGCATACCTCAACTGAACAGGGGACATTTAGGAGTGAGAACTCATGATTTGGTTACTGACAGATGGGATATTCTACTAATTAGTTCTGCTAAGCCACCTAGGAGAATCTCTAGAAACAAAATATTTTAGCTTTGGAGTGTAAAGTAAAATAAACTCAAATCTATAATTATAATGATAGTCTATATCCTTCTTCTAGAGTAGATACTTCCAAGGAGAAGGAACAGAATTTTATCTTTGTATATTGTTCCTTGCAAGTAAGCAGTCACAGTCCTTGTCAAGGTCATGAACAGCATGGCGACTTTGGGGCCAGAGAACCTCAGAGAGCTTCTCCATAGCGCCAAGGAACCACCAGGGTGATCGAGACAGGTCTGCAGTCAGACTGTTTCCGTCTTCCTCCGTCATCTGGTAGGCCTGGCAGGAAAGATGTAGAAAGCAGGACAAGCAACTCAGACTTACAGAATTAAAAGTGAGTAAATAGGTTTCAGGCGAGGGACAAACAAATCTAGTTACAGATGTGAAGCTACAGTATTTAAGACTGTGATAAGACATTTAATAATTTAAACTTTCTCTTATTCTGTGAGATAAGAAGCAAAAGGAAGAAATAGAAGCAAGGTTATCTTCACACCTAAATGACCTAAGCTATAAAAATACCCAGACAAGGACACCAGGAGCATGGCTGTGTGTGCACCGTGTTGAAAGCGTAACAGTGGCACACATAAACATCATCCTGTCACCAGAAAGAAAGAGAGGCCTTTATCTCACTTGCTTATTATTTTAACCCTGCATCAAGGCGGAAATGTCTCTCTTTCCAAGAAAAAGAAAGTTAAATAGAAGAGAATTTGTCACCTGCTATGTGGAGAGGAATATGAGGAATTGCTAATTTGGTAATCTGGTCAAGTCTCAACTGTGAATGAAGTTTAGTGAAGTGATTAAAACTCAGGATGGGAGAGAGAACATTAATGCAACAGGTTTGCAAAGATGACAAAAGATGACACTGGGTTTGATCAGTTTCCCTGGAACCCTAGAATGCATGTCAGGAAAATTTTTGTTTCCCCCAAAGACAATGACTTTGGAATTAAGGTGCTTTTTGTATGTCTGATTTAACAAAGTCACCTAGAATAAGAATAAGAACAAAGAGGCTTATAGCGTACTTGGGGTTTTTTGAAACCTCCAGGAAAACAGAGCTGAATCGCAGTGTAGTGTTGGGAGGGAAAACATGTGTGTGATACTTAGGCAAAGACATAAGTGTAATGAAGCATCAATGTGCATAGCTTCTGAAATTTATTCATAAATGAAACCATGATCAGCTCTAATTTCACTCTTTGCTAAGCCATTTATTCTTAACTCTAGAAAGATGAATTAATGACACAATCATAAATATAGAGGTTTTACAGAGATATTGACCTCTAAGCCAAGAAAGGAAAGGTGGTAAGTAACACCTGAAGAGGCTGTTTTGGAAGCAAAAGACAGTGTTTGAAGTGGTGATGATGGGGTCAGAGACAAAACAGATTAGAGAATAAAATGAGAAGTTCTAGAATCTTAGAGAATCTTTTAAAAACTATAATCGGCCTATAGAGATATACCCACTTAGCTCTAAGCATCAGATTGCAGAACACTTACGAAAATTCTCATAAGATACAAAGCACTATACAAATATATGATTACTTACACGACTATTATATTTTAGAATGAGAAAGAAAATATTCGGTAGTTAATACATTATGATTGAGACGTGTTTCACTCAGAAACATTTTAGGATCTGCCTTAGACTGACTTTCAGCTTCCTAAGGGAACTCTTAGTTTTTGTCATTTTGATGATTTTTACATTTCTAATTTTTACTACTTCTATTGTATATCCCTGAAAGGGAGTAAGAAAGGGATGCAGCTATGACCCAAAGGTAACATGAGAAACATTTTAAAGATAAAAAAGGGAAAAAACAGATAGGAATACAGGGGAGAAAAAATAGGAACCGAAAACTAAAATTAGAAGCAACTTATCCACTCGATTTGATCCACAAATATTTGTTTAGTTAAATGCCAGTTAAATGCCGAGCATTGCTAGGATCTGGGATTCTAGGAACGACAAATCAAGGAAATGAAATGCTGATTGTTGTCTTGAGTTCCTTGATGGAAAGTGATATTTATCTGAAGTAGACGAAATTGAGCATGTGTCTGGACTCATATGTCTTCTTTAGAGGGGATTCTTTCAGCTCCACGCCTGACCTCGGGACAGCCAGAGGTACAGCTCTCACACAAGATGTGATATGTTGGGTCACAGGCCAAATGGTTCATCGTGTGTCAGCAGCAGTACTTAGGTGTAATTTTATAGGCTTTTTTCTCCATCATGTCACAAAGTACACAGTATTGAGAAATACACAGCATCATTTATTTTGAAAAATGGATAATCCTGCCCCAGTCAATGAACTGAAGGAGTGGCCATCAGGAGTTTAATGGTGGCTTACTGGAGGACAAGGAGATATGACAGAAGTCATTTGTGAGAGCCACAGAACAAATGGGGAGTAGAAAGCTGCTGTCATTGGTTTGGGGATGTGAAACACGCTTAACAAAGCCAAGCTACACTGGTACGGGCTGATATGCTTACCGGGCATTAATCTACAAATTAGAAAAGATTTTATTGATTGTGACTAATCAAATGTTGCTAAGTTCCTGGCTGGGCAATTGAGTTTCAGAAAAAGTAACTATAAGGGCTAGGGCCTAGTAGCTCCGCCAACTGATCTAGAAGGAGCATTTCTCTACCTATGCAAGAGTTGACTGATTGGCTTCTAACAGGTCTCAATATGATACTCACCAGCTTGGTGGATTCACACAGCCCTGAGACTGATCTTCAGTTTTGCAAGCTGAGTTCATTTGACTGAAGTATAAAAATCTTAACTGCCAACTTACCAGTTTTATTGGTCATGGAAAACTCTCTGTGCCTAGATTGAATCTATTTCAAGTCTAGAAAATACACTCATGTTTGGAAGTCAAATTATAATCACAAGGTGACATGGCGAGTGTTGAGTTAGAACAAAGTTTCAACTAAACAAATATTCGATTATGTTAGATTAGTGTAACATGACGCGTAAGCTTACAATAGAAATGGCCTTGCCCCTGAGTTCTGAACAAGTCCTCAACCTGAAAATCTCTCCTGCCAGAGATAGCACCATCTAACTTCTGTGTTTGAAATGTTGCATGAGAATCAGATATGATATTCTAGAGGAAAAACTCAGACTGCCTTGGATAACATACAAGCGACTGTTCATGTGCTCTGGGGGGTAATTTTTTTTTCTTTTTTTTTTTTTTGGTGCTGGGGATCGAACTCAGGGCCTTGTGCTTGCAAATCAAGCACTCTAACCACTGAGCCAAATCCCCAGTCCCTCTGGGGGGTAATTTTGTTGCGTGACCCAGTTCCCTGAGTTGCTCTACACACGTAGGTCATGTGGCCACTGGTAATGAATTCGGTGGCAGTGGCCTTAGAACTGATATAAAGACCTCACTTGATATGAATGAAACATCGTGAACTGTGTGTCGCAAGTGATCATGCCTTCAGCCGGGAAGACGCTTAGACGCAAGTTACCAAAAAATTGAACGCACGTACAGAAATCAGGATGGGAAAAGATTATGGAACATGGAAAGTCTCTAATACTGAATAAAATGTCAAGGTTATGAGTGAAAAAGTATTTTCCAAAGTGATATTTTTTATCTTTTAGCTAAATATTTCTTGAATTCTTGTTTTACAGTCTCCGGCTTCTGCCTTTGTGGTTCAGAGTCCTAAACACAATGGTAAACATTTAGCATCCTCCATGTAGCTCACCGTACTAGCTGAGAGACACTGATTTGTGAAAATGGCTCTTGCAAATGAGAACAAAGACATGGAATGAGGAAGAACAGAAGGTAGAGACACTGTCTTTTCAAAAAGCTTTTAGGCCAAATCACTAAGAGTTCCAGGAAGAAAGTCTGCATCTTGGAAAGCCTTCCTTCGTGTGTGCTCACCCTGAAGCCCATAAGTAGATCTTCCAGGCACTGCAGTGATGTCAGCCAGCATATTATACCTAATGAATGCTGGCACAGCACAGCAGCATGTGGAGTGGACTCCAGGAATCAGAGATCGAGGTAAATTAGCCCAAATGCTAAGCGAGCCCTATTGTTATTATGTATATGAGGCTTTGGGGTTTGAGATCTCCCTTCCAGAAGTGTATTTTATTGCATTATCTACTCAACAGAGGCCAGTTTTGCTCCTTCTTGGATTTTTCTTTCAAACATGACTTCAAGGGGCTTTTGCCTAATAATGCCAGGACGTAGGAAGAGGAGAAAATATTCTAATTTATAATTAATTAGTTAATTTTTCTTTCTTTGGTACTAACTAGACCTTTGTGGAAGTACTAAATTCATTTTCAGCACCCTAAAAAAACAAGATATGGAAAATTCAAAGAAAGTTCATGGGAGACTTGTTACAAAATTCTTTCAGGGCATACAGAAGGCCTCTGGTTCTCAAATTCTCCCCTGACCTCAACTGAGTGGTTATTCTCACTCAGAGAGAATACAGTGAGTCATTTCCAACTCTGATTTCTTTAGTTTTGAGTTTCAATCAACTCTTCTGCAATTCCTATTGAAACTTTATTTCTTTAATTTGACTTTTCCTGTTTGCTTTCTTCTGTTCTGATTATTCCAACTCTAGAAATTACTACAATGGTAATTGAGTTGGTCAGTGGTAACTGCTTCTGATCTCTAGACTTCTTTTACCTAAACCTCAATCTCAAACACCATTTCATTGCAACAGTTTTCTAAAATAGATCTTTTTTTGGCTTTCGGCACAATCCAGTCTAAGATAATTTTCTCTGCTAATTGAGTAATTGCAATCTTCAAAATTAATTAATAGCTATTACTTTTAGCCATCTTAAATGGTCTACGGGCCATTATATAATTCAAGATGCACTTACAGAACTGAGAAGTAAGATCATGATGAATCAAGATAATTACGATGAAAAGTTGAGCAGTTTCTGGAAATCAGCTTGAATACTGGCCCTCTAAGGACATTTGCAAACACGTTACCAGTAAGATTGGAGTATCTCCTAAAAATGTTCTCATTGATGACAGAATAAAAATAAACTAATAAGCCATCTCATAATGTACAGTACAACGTGAGACATCAGAGTGGTGGATTGCCAACAAAGAACAGAGTAACTAAGTAGAAAACTCGATCGCATTGAGTTATGTCCCAGATGCTCTGACTCCACGTGGCTAGTGCCGGTCGACGCTCCAGTGCAGGGTGGGCTGGGCTAATGGGTTTCCGACCTGGGGTAGAACGATCTCTTAAGGACATTCACTTCCCTCGCTCTCATTCTGAGTGTGCCACATGATTATATGTGTTCGATAAAACACTATTCCAGTTAGAGCACCGGAGTTGCTGGCCTGGGAGCAACACCTGTTTGCACATGGGCTGCCATCTCACCGTGAGCACGCAGAAGATCAGAGTCGGAGCTAGGTTGAGGGTTAGTGTGAACCCAGCACTTGCAGGTTGGTCAACCTTAGATGACGTAAAAAGGTAACATTTACCAAACTGAGACACTGCCGATCTCAAGACAAACTCCTGGCCCAGGAAGACCACACCCCAAGTCCAGGCAATATCTCTGAACAACTCTTTAAGGGCCTTCATGTTGTTTCCAAACATTTATGCTCATAAAGTCACCCGAGGAACTTGTTAAAAATGCAAACCCCCGAGCCCTCCAGGATTCTGAGGCACCCGCCGCCTTCACTCAGGCAAATACTTGATGAACGTCCTGTCGAGCTTCGATTGTATCATAGATTTCTGTTCACAAAGCACTAATTTCTAAGGACACAGGTTGGCATGGTGCTGTGCATGAACTCACTGTAGGTCGGAAACAGTAGCCATGAGACAAACGTTCTATAGCTGTCTCCTTCCAGGTCCTTAATCTCTGAATTGATCACAACCCTTTTCCTCATCAAGTTCAGGTATCGGCTCAGAGTTTTTCTCAATGCTTGATTCCCAAAGCTAGTACTATACTCATTCACAGGATTCGGCATGAGGCAAACCTACCTACTTTCTTGTTCTCGGTCAGTGGCCCTCGATCCTGGCTCCGGTGGAAGGGTTGGGGGAGAGATGAGGAACCACATGACCTAACCTCGCACACAGTGGGTACCTGGCATGCTGTCTGTGGCAAAGTAAGTACTTAATATTTCTTCCCTTTTATTATTTATGGAAGACTCTCAAGATCTCCTAGTCCTTGGCCTCTCCTGAGTAAATATCTAAATAAAAGAGAAGTCATTCTACTGCCCATCTCTCTGTGTTGTTTAGTCAGCTGTCGGATGACTGGGAACAGGACCCTTTATTCACCCATACTTGCTTAGGAAAATGATTTCCAGGTCAGAGGGACACTGTTGTTATTAGGGGCACAGTCATTTTAGGCTCTCAACATGAAATTGGTCTATCAGATAATGCCAGCATTGGGACAATAAAGGGACAAGGCTCTGGAAAAAGCCCCACAGTCCTTAGCTGTAGATTTTTTTTTAACCTATCTTTCGCTTTGGACTCAGAGAACATTTCCTTATGGGTAAATGTTCTTCCTTTTTATTGATAATAATTTGGATAGAGGATGATTTTTGGTTTTAGAATTTTTTTTCTCATAACAAAGATGCTTTCTGTGGCCATAAATATTTGCTAACGTTTTCTAAACTAATAAGTCTATAACGTTCGTTATTTATTAAACTACAATTCCGTGAAGACCTGTGAAATGAAAATACTCACATAATAGGAAATTGGAACTGACTGAACGAACCACATGCCTTGTTTTCTGTGTTAGACAACATTTGCTTGTGCGGTAGAAGACCCGTTACGCTTGACAGATTTAAGGATTCTGATAGTGGCAAATGTGCGCCATGGTGGCAATGTCGTAATCTTTACCTGGGTTACCTTTGCCCCTCTCTCCAGCGCTGTAGGATTCTGTGTGACCTGCCCTTGCCCCTTCTGTCTCTCCTACCTCTCCATTTATTTTCAATTTGTTTCACTCTGTCTTTCCAAATTCTGCTTTATCTGTGTCTTAATGGATTAAGCTATTTGTATTACTTTGAGATTTCTCGCTGGTCATTCAAGTGCTTGACACAGTACTGGGACACAAAAGTTAACCCTGACAACTATTTCATGATTTATTCATTGATTTTTTTAAAGAGATATTTATGGGCTGAGAACTAGGAAGTGGCCTCGTACATTCAAGGCAGAGTGACAGAGATTTCTTGCATGATGACTCATGATGAGAAGGCAATGCTCCATCTGTGGATGCTGAATAACTCTATACAACAAACACATACACGCCCAACAGTACTTTCTTAGAACAGGTAGAAATAAAATCTCATCTAAGAAGTCCAGACAGAGGCTATATTTTTGTTAGATTTTTTTTGTATCTACAAATATTTTATGCATATGATGGTCCATGATTTCTGCTTGGATTAAGAATACTCTATCTCATTTCAGCTCGATTGAATATACTAATTACGGAAGGTTATGTGTCTAGTATTTCCTTAAAAAACAAAACATCACGCAAACCAATAAAATGATTTGTTAGCATCTTATTATTACTTCTTAGTCCTTCTGATATTATATCTAGTTTGTTCTCAGCCTAATAATGAATTTAAGAGAAACCAAAGGTGAGAGGAATGAATGTTTAGATAAAAAAAAAAGTTTTGAAATGAAATTTGATTTGTAGCATCAATGAGTCATGAGTCATTTTTGACTCACTAGAAACTTCAGAAATCATCTAATCCAACGCCCGCATTTTGTAGATATGGAAACTGAGACTCAGACTAAGATACCTGTTGGAACATCCCCAGATTGCTGATGTGCTCTTTATAGTACATGATCTCTTCACCATGTTCTCTTAACAGAATTTGAAATGAATACTTGGAATTTATTCTTTTTCACCACCACTAGTTTAACTTCTCCGATTCTTTGAGGCAGATCTGAACCCTCAGTGTTTGTCCTCTACCTAATGGATTTAAATGGGAGTTTCTTGATTATCAGAATTTTAAAGATGTCAGTTAAATACAATGATATATGCAAAGCATCCGGGACAGTACTTGGCCAATAGCAGGTGCTCGATAAAGATGTTTTAAATGTGCTTTTCTGCATCACTTCCAACTCAGACATTTGAACATTTAATTATTCTTTTCAGTAGTTGTACTTACGAAACACAGTTATTGGAACAGTAGATGTAGCCTCCCTTTCCCTTTCACATTCTTTTGAAAACCATTTATGTTCGACAAAAATAGGTCCTGGGTGGAGAATGAGGTCTTGGACTCACAAGGTTTTGAGCAAGATTCTCCGAGACCCCATGGCACAGGGGCATTAGTTACTCATGTAGCAGAGAGACTGGGTTATACTTTGTGTTGAAGCTACATGGGCTTTTTAGCGGCAGGTTTTGTACATAACAGGGAGTTTCTGGATCTTGTTAGCTCAGGGCAAGAAGTCATGCTTTGGAGCAGTTACCCCAGCAGGAGGAGAAAAGATGATGGTTGGTAATTACATCAGTTTTGCACTGTCGAGCAGATGTTCTTGCAGATAGATTTTGGCATTTACAGAACATCGTTGGTGAGTCTCACGATAGTGTCAGGGCTGCTCCAAGTGGAAGGAGCTGCAGGTCTGAAAAACATTGCAAGGAGGAGGACAAGGGAACAAGAGAGCAGCCTGGAAGTTAAAAACAACTTTCAAAAAGGCCTCTCCCGAGATTTACCTGCAGACAGTTCTGCTGGGTTGGTTCATTCGGTCTAACACACATCTGATAACTCATTTTCCTATTTAACTTTGAGAATAATTTGGTAGTATATCACTATTTGGAAAAGTAGATCATTTCTTTTAAAAATAAAGGACAATTTAGAAAAGAGATGAGGGAGCTGAGTTTTGATTAAAAAATGAAATTAACGAGCAAGATTAAAACACATAGTGGGTAATGGAAAATAATGACAACAAGGGATGTTAACAAGAAATGTTATGCATTTGGCTAGAAAATCTTGACTAAAGTCACATCAGAGCAAAATTGAGATGGCCAGCAGCGAGATACTAGTAGATAACAAAGTGTGTATGAAGAAGAGGCAGCCTCTTCCCTGCTGGGATTAAAATTAAAAATCCTTCTAAATTTATCTCGTTCTCGTCTCTATATTTGCTGGGATGTATTGGTACACTCCTGGCACTAGATCTTAGAAACATCCTTTGTTGGTATCATGAGTAACTTTAAGTAAAGGGAGGAGATTTTTTTAAAAAAAATTACTGGTAGGCAACTTTAAGTGAAAAACTCAGTGTATAATCACTATGGGATCCATACTGTTTGACTTTTCCTGGCTGCAAAAACACCAGCTGAAAACATTGCCACTTGTCATGGGCTCTTTTGGGTAAATGATTCAATGATGAAAGCTGGGAAGGAAGGAATGAAGGGAGGGAGATCTACCTGAAATGGCAGCCTCCATGTTTCTAAATGGAATCGGATCGGTCGCTTTATCTAACTTCCAAAACGAGCGTGGGAAATGCAACGTCGTGTGTCGATGGAGGGAAGAAGTAAACCAGTCACATCGCTGGCTCCTCACTGGTGTCCTCTGAGGCTTGCACAAGACAGTGCACACAGAGGAGACATTTAAAAAGTTTTAACTATACCAGTGAATGGGTCCAGCGTTAAGGCGCAGAATGCTCATGGCGAAGAACTATCACAGAATATTCACTATGTACTCCAGTCATTTGACCTCCTCACCCTACGCTCCAAAAGGAAATGCAGGTGTAAGAAAAGTGAACATTCAAACGTGGGACTGGGACGTCCCCTGGAGATAACAGCAAAAAAGACTTCTGAATTTCCTACATCAGACATCATGGGCAAACATCCATCTTGGTCAGAGGCACCTTTTCCTTGCTCCAAGTCAGGAGACCACTGCTTGTATATGGCACCACAGATTGGCTAAGTGGTGTCCCGAGGGACCATTTTCACACGATAGGACCTGTGCCCAGTCCATATAGGTTTCTCATGTTGTTCTGGTTCTTAGGAATAGCTTCGGTGCTCAGCAAATGTTAATAATGATGGCCCTGAAACTGAACTTTAAACGGACACAGGAATGTCTCATTATCCAAGGATAATTATCAATGGGAAAAGTCCACTTCAAGTAAATTTGTATGAAACAAAGAATCAATTTCACAACACATGTGGGAAACTCTAGCTTAAAATAAAATAAAAATTGTAAAAACCAGTATACTTTCTCTTAAGTTGGAGCACAGTTGATCATAATTGCAACCCTGTGCCATATCTAAAAGGATCAATCGAGGGCAGATTTTATTATTATTCTTCTTACTACTTTTATTATTATTATTATTTGCCATGCTGGGAATGGAACCCAGGTCCTTGCACATTCTAGACATGTGCTCTTCCACAGGTCTATACCCCAGGCCCTGGGTATGATTTTTCTGATGTCATTGTGAGAACACAACTCTGCACCCTTTATGTTAGGTTTGAACTTTTCAGTAGAAATATGAAATTGGTGAGTGTATGAAAAATATTTGTGGATTTTGCTAATTTCCCTGAAGGCCTCTTTTCATTCTTTGGTACTTCAATCACGTCTCTTGAAATGGCTATTGTACTGTCAGTTCTCACCTGGTCTAACTCGGCCTGGTCCTCATTTGTCAGTGGCTTTGCTTTGTGATTTGAATAGTTCCAGACAAAAGTCAAGAGGATACTTGTTCTCCAAGAATTCTGTTCATTAGGGAATATGTTCATGTTCTCATGACTTTGGCTTTTCTATCCAACCTTATAACTGCAGGGATTCAAATAATTAATGCTTGGTTAATGAGCAACACTTGTTCTCAATTTCTTAGTCACATTAGACATGAGGACCTTTGTGTTAAAGAGCAAAGGGCCGTTCATCCCATCCTACAGATGCATAAACTGAGGCAGTGTGCCATCAAGGGATGTCTTTAGAGTCAGAATAGTAGAATGTGGAATGACATAAAGCCTCTCTCAATTTCCCACTCTCACACAAACCTGGTTCCATTCTTCTAGGATTTGTGTGAGTCCTAATTTTAGAGTAATGGCATTGGCAAGTGGAATTTAACCATTATGAAAAGTAGTGACTTTGCCCTGCCCTATACCGTAATAAACTGAATGACAGAAAAACAAATGTCACTTATTAGAACACAGAGGTTTACTGTTCAAGTGATTAACTTAGAATCATTTGTATGATTAAATGCTGGAAAATAATTTGCTTTCCCTATGAACCTATAGCTTAGATCTCATTACACAGAAGCGCTGCATATTAGTTGAAGCAAATTAACATTCAAACACTTTCTGGAGTGGCTGCTAATCACAGGCTGTTAATTACTGTCATTACATTAGGCTGCTGCGGAGACTACCCAAAGAATCATTCTCATGATCTTGGTATTTGAAAGTGATCTTCACCAATAAAAACACATGTCAGACATACAGAAATTGCAAATTGCTGAAATCGCTGACAGGGTTGAAAATTCCGCTGACTCTAAGTACCCCTCTCGTGATGGATGCATTCTTGACACAGTTTCAGTGTTTGGACTTAGGAAATAATGAGTATCAATGTCCTAGCAAGGGAATATGCAAAGATGAAGGAGCCCTTTTGTATCCTTAATTAAGGAAAGTAGTAGCAGAACTCGTTCACAGATAAGTGACTGTACATAATAATCATGTATTTATGTAAGGGACTGCTATGCTATATTACTGTAGTGGCAATTAGATTTTCACAAAGTCGTTTTAATAAAAGGCATACTTACATAATAAATAAACAAAACCGCTCATTTTCATGGCAGGCTCTCTAATTATACACTGGCTTAAAATAAAATGTTCTGCAATGTTAAGTTAAACATATAGACTCTGGCTGCTTTCTACAATGTTCCCCAAATCTTTTCTCACTCCACAGTCTCGGTCACCCCAGGAACTCTGATAAACGGGGTATTCGTGCTTTATGCCTGTTCTGCAAAAGGAGAAATCAGTTGAGAATTTAGAGGTCAAGGCTTCTGGCATTTACTTATTTGACTTTCTTTACTGCCCAGAAAGTTTGCCACCCACCCTGAGGCTGCCAATAATTGGGATTACCCCAGTTTCAAAGAGTGAGAACTCAGGTGACTGGCTTTGTGGACAACCCAATTCATTAGCAATGCTGTGGTGCCTTAGTACTCCTCGCTCATTGTTTCTGGAAGGCATGACAAGTAACAAAAGCGAAGGGTACCAAACGAATTGTTTTGGCTGAAAGGCGCAGTGAGTGAGGAGACTTGACACCGTCGAGTTCTAGCTTCCACCTTCAGTGCCAAAGAAACAATGAGTACCAGGACAAACTTCACACAGCCAAATGCATCAAGTACCAAACTGGATGAGTTTCAAAGCAGTCATGTACCAAGGTGTGGCTCTACTACACTAAGGAAGCCCAAGCCACAAGTCTTTGAGGACTCACTTGTAGGTCTCCTAATTTTTGTTTCTCATTCATCCATTAATTCACTCAACGAATATGTACTGAATACCTCCTTGTGGAGGACATTGCACTAGGTGCTGTGGGAATGCTAAGGTGAAGTAGATACAAATCTTGCCTTTGAAGAACTTACAATTTAGGACGGGACAATCATATACACATTTTATTGATGTAAAAGTGCTCTCAAAAGGACAGAATAAGAAATTTTGAATGGATCTGGGTAAAACTTTCCCTGATGCTATGAGTATGGATCACCTAAGACTTGCACTACTACCTTTGAATGTGGTTTATCAGTAGAAAGGAACCCCTGTCCCTAAGTACACAGGTAGGCACTGTCTCTTACGGACTTAAGACACACCTGTAGCTATGTGTCTCTCCCTCCTTCCCTTCTTTTCTTCTCTACTCCCTCCTGCCTTTCCTTTTTCCTTACTCTCCCTTCCTTCATCCTTCTTCCCTCTTCTCCCCCTCCTTCCTTCCTTGTTCTCTTCCTTCCTCTCCCTTCCTTCCTTCCCCTTCCTTCCTCCCTTCCTTCCTTCCTTCTTCTTCTCCTCTCTCTCTCTCTCTCTCTCTCTCTCTCTCTCTCTCTCTCTCTCTCTCTCTCTCCTCTCTTCCTTATTCAGTGTTTGTTACATACCAGCTTTTGGCAATTTGAAAGTGAACATGACGTACACAATCCTGTACAGAATGTGCAGTTCAGTGGGAAATATGGACAAGTAAATGGGCACTTCCACCTGCAGTGTGTTTCCTCTGGTAGGTAGGGGTGCATTCAGCATACAATGAGAGCACATGAGAGGGACTCACATACTTGAAGGGGCAGATTAACTGGGATTTAAAAGAAGACTAGCAGTGAGGGTTTGGGGCAGGGATTCCAGCGTGATGTGCTGAAGGAATAAAATGAATTTTCCTATTACCATTCTGTAGAACTCAAGGGCGGTAGGAGAAATGAAGCCTGATGCTGGAGAAATAGTACTCATCAGTAACTGGAGAATATTTAAGATTTATCTCAACTATTTCCTAAGAAAACTACTGATATTCTGAGAGAGGGAAATGTCCCGATCAAATGTGTGTTTTAAAAATGTCGCTCTGGATTTATCTAAACAGTGAATCAGAAGGGAGCAAAGCTGGAGGCTGAGAGGGCAGTGAGGAGCTGTTACCAGAGCCCGGATGGCTTGGGGGAGGGCTGCCATTGACTAGGAAGAAGGAACAACTGGACTCAGCTTGATTATACACGTGTCCCTGTGTGTGTCCATGTATGTATGTATATATGTATGTATGTAAGTATGTATGCACGTGTGCACTTGTATATGGCTGGTTGTATTGAGGGAGAGAAGTCAAAGGTGACACACAAATAACTAGGCTGGTGGTATCATTTATAAGTGAGGAATACAGCAGTTGGGGGGATTGCTGATTAGTTTGATTTTGAATATTGATAATATTGATTGTGGAAATAGTAAATAGTTGGATATGGGAGTCTGGACCTCATAAGAAAGAGCTAGTGTGAAGAGTAGTCCCTGCCATTGTCCTTCATGTTTATTTGCTTTTAGTTGCTCAGCTTCACTACACTTCATCAGCAGAAGCAGAGATTAAACTCGGCACTCCACTAAATAGCATTTCTCTCCCAGCATGGGTGCATACCTTTTAATTATCTTGCTTTATGTATTATTAAATATAGGAAATTGTGCTCAGATATCATGGGCTTAATTTAAACTGACAGAAGCAAAGAACATTACAAATTGAAGTTGCTGTGTTTCTCTTTAATGCCTTTAAACCTTCCATTTATTAAAGGGAAATTTAAAACAGGAAGTGGTTGTGTTCTTCTCCGAGGAATTCACCAACCCTTGAGGCAAGTTCGTGACATGGTGTCAAAAGGGAATATATAAAGCAGATACAAGTCAGCTGTGGGCAGATTTATGATATACTCTTCCTCTTTGACAGTAGTAGAACCATGTTTAGCCATGAGAAGACACTTTGAGGGGCTCTAAACCCTGGACTGGACTGGATTTCAAGTCTAGAGCTGGCCCACTGGCATTCTTTCTCTCTCTTCTGTCTGTCTGTCTGTCTGTCTTTCTCTGTTAAAAGTGTTCTCAGCACCCAAATCCGTGCCAACGCTGAGAAAGTTCAGTGAGGAGGGAAGTACCCCAAGATCAACCCACCAAGAAAATAAAAGAGTGACTCCCCTCAGAGTAGCCTCATGCATATGTAAGACTCTAAACGACCACACTGCACAAACGGATTCATCTACTAACACAGGCGATACGCTAAGATTAGAGGCAGCTTGTCCTTACTATCAAGTAACCAAGGAGAATCCATGATGCACTTTGTCTGCCAGGGAGCAGACGCCATCCTCCTGTCAGAATTTCCCCTGTGAGAGCTCCCAGAGTTACAAATCACAACGGCGCATCCTCTCACTGGACTGGAAAAGCTCAGCACACTTTGTGGGTTACGGTGGTTCCATCCTCAGTCTTTCCCGTCTCATTAAGCACCAGCAACAGAGTAACAACCTAGCAGAGCTAAGCTAATAGCCCACTGAAGGATCAGTTTCCCTCAGGTCAGAGCCGCGGGGAGCTCTCCATGCCTAGATCTTTCTGCCACTCTACTGTGTGAGCCAGTCCTCCACCTAAAGTTTGGTTACACAGTCTTCACAAATGCAACTGTCTACCTTTTAAACAATGTGCATCTTAACCTACAGATTATACCCATCAAGTAAAATTTTAAATGAGTTACTATGGTCTCTGCTCAGAGAGCTCCATTTCCAATGACAAGATCTCTTTTCCATGTATAACATTATTCTGGAGATTTAAACAACAGCACTAGTATATTCGGAGAGATGTTCTTCAAGTTCTATTAGCTTCAAAAATAGAAACTCCTTGTATCTTTTGAGATTATAGCTCTCCCTCTTTTTCCAAATTTCTTATTCCTTCAAGGTCTCAAAACCCCTTGGCAAGTTTCAGGCAGGACAACCTAGTTCAACAGAACAGGCGATAGCGGGCCATGATGAGAGTGTGGTCGAGGCACACTGAGCTGCCTCACCACTTATCAGGGGCATGGTCTGCGTGACCAAAGCAAACTCCTTCAAAATCTGAACCTTGGTTTCCACATCTGTGAAATGAAGGTCTGACTACTAGTCCATAGGACTGTTCTGAGGATGGAATTAAATGAGGTAATAATTACCTACTAGGTGCTCTGCAGAGAAGGTGTAGGGTTGCACTGTAAGCACTGAGTGACTTTAGATTCCAAAGCCAGAAAAAGAAATGTCTAATCTTGACAGATGTGCTCATATTTTACAGTGAGGTTCTGTCCTAGAAAAATGCAAATTTCCGTGAGAAGTCTTATAAAGAATTAATTATAGTTTAGACAATTGTTAAAAAGTCTAGCTATAGTCTCAGGTTAATTATGCAATACTTTTCCAAATTTATTATGTAATGTGCATTAAAAAGTATCAATGGCACAGTAAGTTTTATTTATTTACCAATGATTTGGGGTAATTTTTATTTTGATATGATTTCAAAGCTATAGAAAAGTCGCAAGGATAGAACAAAGAATATTCACATATCCTTTACCCAAGAAAATGCATATAGATGTTCATGTTTTACTCTTGGCCCAACATTAACGTTTCACGTTTACACAATATTATTATCCATAAGCCACGTGGGAACTTTGCCAGTTGCAACCCCGACTCCTGAATTTCAATCCAGGATCCAAAGTTCTATTTGGTTGTCACGTCTAACCTTAGTTTCTTTTACTTGGCAAAAGTGCCTCAACAGCCTTCGAGTTTTGAAAGTATACAGGCCGGCTACTGTGCAGAATGCCCCTCAGGATGTGCTTGCATGATTAGATTTGCATTATGCCTGTTCAACAGGAATACCACAAAAATATTACCTCTTTCTTAGAGAATCATGTCAAGACTCACAAGATGCCGAATTTTCCAATATTGGTGATGTGAACTTAAATAATTTGGTTAAAATGGGCCCTGTAAGGTTTCCCCATTTTACATTTGCTATTTTTGTCTTTGTATTTATACAAAGGAATGTGTATTTTTACACATTTATACACAGTTTGTGGGGAGATATTTAAAGATTATTTAACTACCCTGTTCTTTAGCATATGTTCAAACACTAACTTTAGCATTTAGTGATTTTTGGCATCTATCTATGCTTTGACCATTTGGAATGCTTCAAGCTGGTTCTTGTATCTTTTCTGACACGCGTACAGTATATTATGAGCATTTCCCTACTTTCTGGTCCAAAAAGTGTTCCGGGCTTATCTTGCATTTTCTTTACCCCAGTCATTTTGTTGAGGAACTCTGATTTTCTTTCCTGAAAAATAGTGCTTAGGAACTAAGATCTTAGCGTGTCTAAACAATAAAAAATGGAGGTGATTCTTTATATAATTTTTCCCTAAAATATCATGCTTGTTGGGGGAATCACGGGGAATTACAACAACCACCATAAATACTTGTTCCCAGGATAGAGTCAATCCTGTATTATGGAGCTAGGTGTGAATGATTCAAAGTCTGAAAGGTGTACTCTTCTTCTTTTTTATCAGTTGAATTGGTCAAGAAGGAAAAAACAATGTCAGTACGTTCTACATGATTTCATTTTTATTTTTCCCTCACCAGTGGACTTGCTAAACCTATCAAAAGCTAAACTTGGCTTAACAGCACTGAAAAATATGTTTCACAGAAATGAGCAACACAAAGACTATATTCATTTAACATGTAAAAACACTGAGGTTTATGGGAATTTTATAATTTGCTAAAGACCAGACAAATCGTCTCAGAGACAGAATTTGCATCCAGATTTGCCAATTTCTAAATTCCTTTTTTATACAGTCTTGCCCAATCTATCTTCAGAATTGAATTATTATTTTCTTTAGATACCTTCCCAACAGCTCTCTAGATTTAGGACTTTTATCCACCCCCCCACCCCCCAGTTATTTAGATCTGCAGTCTTTGGAATAATAACAATGTCTAACATTTCTAGAAAGTTTTCCATGTGTTTACATGTATTATTTTATTAAACCTCCAACAACTGTGAATTAACTTTCTCTTCCTCCTCCTCCCCATCATCCTCATCACCATCTTCACCACCATCACCTTCATCTTATTTACGAATGAGTGAACTGAGGCTTGGAACAAGTTAAATAATTTGCCCAAGGTGGGGGAGGTGAGCTGTAAGTGGTGGAACTCAGCTTGGAACCTGGTAGTGTGGCTGAAAGCCTACATTTGTACCAGCATGTCCCACTGGCATCTGTTAGAAAGAGTACAAGTATTACTAGTGGTCAATGGCTCCCTTAAACAGCCGATCGGCTATTCCTAGGCTGACCAGGGACAACATACTTCTAGTGCTGAAATGAGCCACTCTCCCTTCATGTATAATCAACTCGCAACTAAACCGGTAATTAAGGAAGCAGCAGCAAGATAGCTCACAAATCATGGATACTGCTTTGTAGTGCACAGTGATATTTTCCCAGGTAGATAGTGCCCCTTAAATTTGTCCATGTCAACCATATTCACTTTTATCGAAAAGAAGTTAGCTATAAACTTGTTAGTTAGAAATGAAATAGCAAACTAGTACTAAGGTGTGGTTGTAGATCCCCTTCCAAGCAAAGTACACTTACAGACAATTCAGAATTCATTACATTTAAGAAATTCAGCAGAGTTCAAGTCCTCTGACCATGTTTGCCAAGAGTCAGGGGACAGACTAACGGGCTAACATGGCAGTGCAAAATGTGGGCCCTGAACTTGGACCACCACATCTGGATCCTTAATTTGCATTTTTTGGTGTGACTTTGAGCAAGTTATGTAACATTTCCTGACTTCAGTTTCCTTCATCTATTACTCTTTCCATCCCTGCCCGATGCGTCAGGATAGGGAGTTGGATAAGTCTGGGTGAGGGATGGTTAGAGTGTGCAGTATGAAAAAGTTACCTAGCAGTTTATGATTCTCCCAATTCCATTAATTTTTTTCCCACCATGCTACACCTGGATGCAGATACACTGATCTAAGGAACTGCTTGGGAAAACTGTGTATCAATTATAATGCTAGCAGTTATAATGAATATATCCAGCAATGTATAATGGTTCAGACATGATACACATTTACTTTGTGCCCCTGTAAAGCCAAAATTGGTGCTCCTACTTGGTGGAGATTTAAGGACTCTGGTTCTTTTCAACTGCGACTTGGCCATCTTCAGTCTTGGCTTCCAAGCTCACAGTGCTTGTCTGTATCAAGTTGGTAGAAGGGGAAAGAACACGGAGGGTGCATCTGGGAAGTTTTAATGAGCTAGGCTTGTAAGTAGCCTGCACTACTTCTACTCCAATTCCACAAGCTGGGCCTGAGCCATGTGGTCGCACTTAAGTACAAGTAAGACATCATCTAGGTTTGTGCCCCAAAAGAGGAGAAAATGGGGCCAGTGAAGCATTGGATGGTCTCTGCTATAAAAAGGAATAACAAAATTAAGAAGTTTAGAGAAGAAAATAAAACAAGCACATCAACTAAGAGCTTCAGACTGCACTGTGTTGAAAATACAGTCCTCAGATTCCTATTTTGATGGTAACTGAAAATGGGGCCATTGGAGATATTAGAATTAGATAATATCATGCGGTTGGGACCCTCACAGTGGCACTCACATCCCTAAGTACAGGAAAAGGGAACTGAATTAGCACACGTGCTCTGTCTCACCACGCAGTGAGACATGGTGAGAAGGCCCTGATTGGGTATAAGGTCATGCTCTTAGACTTCCCAGCCTCCAGAACCATGAGCTAAATAAACCTCCATCATTTATAAATCAGTCAGTCTGTGGTGTTCTGTTATAGCAACAGAAAAGAGATAGACTAAGACAGTATAGTTTTGACAAAGTCAAGAAGACATTTCTCTCTCTCGTTGACTTCCAGCCTTTCAGGTTGCACCTGCTGATCTAACTCTTCAGTTACTGATATGAAATTTTACTATGAATGTTTTCATCAAGCAAATGTAACATTGTACCAACTCTGCAAAATTATCGGTCTAACATTTCTGATGGTACAGAAAGTATAGACTAGCCCATTGACATAATATTACCATTACCCAGTATGCAGAGGTCATTGTGAAAATGCTACTGGTCACTTCCCATTGAGAGAAGCTAAATTTTGTATACTACAGCGAGCATAAAATACATGGCTGTGTTGATTCTAATATGTGTTAATTATGAAAATCAGCTCCAAAGAAAACCGTAATAATTAAAAAACATCTTTTCATTTAAAAAGCCTCCCTCAACAAAGCATTTATGTACTCTAATGAAACAAAAATAGTTACGGCAAAGCCTAAATAATAACGTCTATTAAAGTAGTATATATACTCCATAATATATAATTATGTTGCACTTAAATAGCAACAAACGTAAGAACAATCCATTTACTGAACAGCAACAAAAGAGACACTAGATTAGGAAAGATGCTATTTCCTTTATTGTTTCTTTCTACTGCAGGTTATATGTGAGTTGAGGAGAAAAACGATTTTGGCAAGATTCTCACCTTATCTTAGGCGTTTAAAAATCGCACCTGAGATACTTGCCTCAAGGTATGAAATAGGATTCGTTTAATATGCTAATTCCGATCAATTTTAGTAGGTGCTTGGAAGTATGCATGGAGAACTGTGGCTTTGGCCAAACCTCCTGGAAAAGGAGTCCTATGATCAATTAATAGTGTCTGTCTAAGTGTCATAGCTACATATTTATTAAATACAAATTTAACTACAAATTTAGCTACAAATTTGTTAAACAGACTACAGATAAAAGAAACAAGATGTATTTTTAAAAGATCAGTTTGGGTCCTTACATTGGAACTAAACTCTTTCCTCTTAATTTTAGAAATCAGTAGGCAGACAAATTGCAGAGCCAAAAGCAAAAAACAGTGGATGAAGTTAATTTAAGCTGCTACAAGAACATTGTTCTTTGCCTCTTGGTTTTACTTCCCTAGGCCTAAACAATGTAGCTGAATCACCCAAAATGTAGCAATTTTTAATAACTTTGAATTGCAAGTGTTAAATTTTAGACTTCTATAAATATATGCAAAACAACCTTAGGTATACTATCTAATCTGAACAGAAAACTTTGAGATTCAAATATTTACTTGTTTAAACTGTTGATAAACTAAAAGGAGTTTGTACATAAAAACCTATAATAGCCTGGCATGGTAGCATATACCAGTAATTCCAGCACTCTGGGAGGCTGAGGAAGGAGGACCCCAAGTTTAAGTTTGAATAGCAAGACTCTGTCTCAAAAATAAAAATAAAAGGGCTGGAGATGTAGCTTAGTGTAAAGGTCCTGAATTCAATCCTTGGTTTCTCCCTAAAAAAACAAAAACAAAAACAAAAATACCTCATAAACTTATAATTTAGAGAAAACATTTAAAACTGCAAGTTGGCTGTTCTCCTTCAACGGTAAATATGTGATGGGAATTCCTTTAGAACACAAGCATTTCTGGGACAGAACCAGAAGTCGTTTGAGTGGTTCAGGGATTCAGAGCTGACTTGGGTCAAAAGTCTTCACAGGGCTTCACCTTCTTTTCATCCTTTAGAAGCCAGAAGGCTTGCATTAGTTTACTTGCTTGTTCTTAATTATTTGCTTATTGTTTGATTGTGCTGTTTGGGGGCGTTTTGGATTTAATCCTAAACTCCCCTTTTTAGACAGTCCAGGGAGTCAAACCCAGGACCTCGCATTTGCTAGCAAAGCTCGGTCATTGTGCTACACCCCGAGCCCAGCAACTCACTTCTTGAATCTCTCACCTCCCACCTCCCACTTTCCTTCCTCCAATGAATTATCTTTGCCTCTTTGCTACATGCAGTTTGACAAATCCACCCAGATGATCTCTTGCTCCTAATACGCCTGTGTGGCCACTGACCCCAAGACACCCTCTTCTACATCAGGAGGGCCCAGGAAACCCCTGCAGACTTGCTCTGCTACTGTGCTCCTGCTGACCTGGAAGCTGAAGGTGGTGGAAGTTCACGTTCATTACTTTTCTCGGCCTTTTCCTATTACCCAGTGAACAGATCTCCAGCTTTATTTCCAGAGGGGAAATCGCTTCATTTCCTCCCACTTGAACCTACGTTTTAAATTATACTAAACACACCGGAAGAGCTTAGGAATAAGATACAGAATGGTTTATACACAATTTACTCAAAAAGGGAGATTTTATTGCCACATATTCGTAAATCCCTCCATTCTTCTTCTTCTTTTTTTTTTTTTTGGTGCTGGGGATCGAACTCAGGGCCTTGCGCTTGCAGGGCAAGAACTCTAACCACTGAGCTAAATCTCCAGCCCCCATTCTTCATATTAATAGCTCCAGCGAGCTCGGCAGTGTCCCTTTGGCAAAGCAGCTGAGTTACTCCTCCCCCATCTTGCGGCAGAAAACCTGCATTTGATCTCTTTTATTCAACCCCAAGAACTGGTTCAAATGAGCTTTCAGCTTTATCTTCTTCATGTGGACAATTACAAATGGTAATGCTATGAGGAAAAGTTATTGATGGTAATTACAAACTAGTTGGTAGATTTAACCAGTTCTGTGAAATTTTAACTTCATCCATCATCGAAACACCAATCTACTCCCTACAGCACGACTACCATTGGCTCTTTTTCCTCTGCCGTCTGTCCCCGGTTACTCAAAGACCACAAGACAACAGATTGTAGACCCCTATTAAAATCCTGATAGCTTAAATCCATCAAGTGTGGAAGAAATAGGATTTGTCAGAGATCAGCACAGAAGGGGCACCACCCAGGACCTTGGTCAAAACCTGGGGACGAATTTCTCCTTGAATGTCTTGATTTGATTCTCATATATATAATATATCTCTCCGTCATACATTGTATTCATTATAAATAATATACAGATACATTCTATATAATATACAGAGAAAGAATATATATTATTTCTGTTTACTATTGAATAAAGCTGTGCTTGTCTTTCCATATTGAATCTTCTTTTGAATACTTGATTTTTAATTGCCTATCATTTACCAGGTTGCTCCGTATTGGTAATTGCTTTTGCTGCAGGAGCAGGGACCTCTGTGGGGCCAGAGGCAGAGCCGTGTGCAGAAGCTAAAGAGGGACTAGAAGGGGAGCTGAGAATGAGCTGGAGACCAGCAGCAACATAGACGGGAGGCCCCGAGCGTCTCCCAGCGCTGTCCGGATACACCAATCGATGGCAATTAAGACAGATTATGAAAAGGCAATAATGGATAACTAAAGCTTTGGGCTTGATGTAAACTAGGCCAAATGTTTGCACATGGACACTGACTCCACAGAGAGGTTTAAAGTGTTGCCAGCTAGAGTAATTCAGGGCTGTGGATGGGGTAAGGCTTGGAAGCGTAGCCAATATTTTTTCACAAGAGTAAATTTTACACAGACACAGACACAGACACACACACACACACACACACACACACACACACACTCCTACATATACGTACCCATTCAGGCATATGAGGATTGATAAGGTGAACTTTGTGCTGTCTCTCAGGGTGCTGTTAGGTCTCTTCCTGTCCACCCATAAGGTGATAGTTACTTTAGGTCCCTTAAAGCAGTGGAGCTAGAACTTTCAGAGCTCACAGAAAGTCTCAGAGAAATGAGAAAAAAAAAAAAAAAACAAGAGAAAGAGGAATCACTGATCTGGCCTGATGCCCTGCAACAAGGTCTTCATTGCTCAATAAAGATGCACTTCTGTCCTAATATGTTGGTACAATGTAGAGGCTGTTTCCCAGATTTATGCAAATTCCAATTTACTGATACTTGTACCTTCCACGCCCGTGGGGAAGCCAGTCTATCAGGAAGGTAGTCAAGGAGGGAGAGAGCAGAAGGGCCTGGTAAATCAGTATTGGGGCTGATGGGGTCTGGAAAGGCAGATGGCAGAAACTGCTTGTAGAGAGAAGCTAAGAGGCTGGAGGAGACTGAGGCAGTTAAGAAGGTGAAAGGTGCATCAAATTTCATTAAGTCATTCTCCTTGTCAGAAACAGGACTCCAGAGGCCACAGAAGTGAAGGGCAGAATGACTGCACCCTTCCCAGATAGGCAGACTGGCTCCCAAAGACCAGGATCCCAGCCACAGAGCCCGAGGAGAGACTAGAAAGGGAAGCATCGCTCAGCAGTGTTGACACACAGGGCTTGCCCAAGGTCACGGTCTTCCCATCCAGCTTTCCTTGACTCCTCTGCTCCACGCCCACAGTCTCTGCCTTACTTTGCGCCTCCACCAGCATGCCCAACGATGGCCCCACCTCTCTCCCTCCCTCACTTTTATGTCGGTTCCTCAGTTTATCCCATACATTGCTGACCTCGTGGTCTTTCCACAAAGCCCTCCCAGGCAGGTTAGTCTCTTCGATCTCTGGGCGTCTGTGATACCCAGTGTACATTCCTCCAAGCGTCCTTCTGTCACTGAACCATCTTCTGCTGTCCCCACCCACTGGCGGTTCCAGAAGGCAAGGTGGCCTCACATTCAGCTCCGCCGAGGCTGCGCACCCCACTGGTTTCAAAGAAGCTGCTCTATGCCCATAGCTGTTCCCATTCGGGGAAATGGCAGTGTTCCCTAATGTTCCAGTTAGTGAGGCCGAATATCCGGGCATCATTCTAGGTCCCTTTCTTTCTCTTCATCACTGCTTGCAGGCCTTGGCACAGGATCCAAGGTCATTCAGATGTGCATCCTCTAAATCAGTGGCTTTCAACTCTAGCTGCGCATTAGCTACACTTGGGAAACAAACCTGATACTGTGGCGTCACACCAGACCCATTAAATTGGGAGGGTGAGGCCTAAGCATAGGTATTAAAAAAACAAAAAACAACAAAAACATTAAAAACCATTCTAAAGTGACTCAGACAGATTCCAGTGTGCAGCCAGAGTTAAACTCCAGGGCTAGATTGGGGGCGCACTGATCCTCAGCCCTCACCTGTGTCTAGCTGCCTCGTTCCATCTTGCCCACTTCTGCCTGACCACCCGGCCCACCTGTGCCCCTCTGGGACCGGTGCCCACCTTCCCCTGCCACAGTGTTTTTAGTGCTTACTACAAACACGGCACAGTGCAAAACACTAGCTTATGTCATGGAATCCACCTGAGAATCCTACAGGGAAGAAATGCTAACACACCCATCAATCAGAAGAGGAAAGTGAGTTTTACAGAAATTAACTGCAGACGCTAGAATAAGAAGCGAGTCAGGTAGCCTAGCTGGGATTTGAACTCAGGTTTTCTCCTTTCCCACAGTCTCTCTTCTTAACTACTGTTCTAACTCATCTCGGTCCAGCCCATTTGGGGTTTCTAACTTGCATTCCTAGGAAGCTCTCCTTTCCAGATGGATTACTTAGGGAAACATTAGTGCCAGCTCTCGCCATCCCCTCCCAAGGGCGCTTTAGTGTACTTATGAATGTGGATCAAAATAATCTTACAACCAGCATCCCTGGTTTGTATCCAATATTGTGCAAAATGGATAGTTATCTTGACAGTGCCCATTACGATCTAACACTTACTGAGACGCTTAGATTTTATGTGCTTTACAGGCTACTCATGGGCTTCCCCAGAAAGGACTCTGTAGGAAGGCTGACACAGTGCCACGGCACCTCATTCCTGGACACCGCCCTCGGAGGTCAGAGAAGGAGACCTTCCTCAGAGCTTCTGGGGCTGTGGCTTCCAAAGCAGCCTGGTCTTCATGACCCTGATTCCTTTCCAAGTTGAAGTAGCTTTTAAAGTTGCTGCTGGCACTGAAAAAAGGTCGGTGAAAATGTGAAATTGAGCTACAGATAACTACAACTTTCTTCCTAGGTTCCCAAGGACACATAAAAATCAGGATAAAACTCATGATGGAGAGTTCAGCCCAAGTTTATCCCTTTAAAGGGACACAGATGGCTTATTGGTCCACTTTCCGCTCTATCATAGTCATCCACCTAGTCCCTTTGCCCTTGCCAAGTGACCTCATACTTGCATGTCCCCTCCTATGGCAGCCTGCTCCTTCCAGCCGGGGCACAGCCTCTGCTCCTCGGTCTTCACTCTGGGAGGCTCATCCAGGTCAAATGTTTCCCCTGGATTCTGTGATCTGGGCCTGGTTCCGAGCCATGCCATGTGGGCCACGGAGGCAGGTAACAAAGGCTATGCAAAAAAAATCCCGTACTGGCTGAACTCAGTCTATAACACTTCAGCTTCACTTAGGATTTCAGCAACAGCAGGTAGACAGAGGAGGGCATGATGCGTGGTAGGAAATGAAGATGCTGGCGTGGCCCTCTGGCTCATGATCCCCAGGGAAGCATAAAGAGTACCTGATTTAGAAGCCCTTCAAGAGCCTCTATGTCTTCCTGGGCTTCAGCCACCACAGCATGCACTCTACACTGGGGACCGCAAGTTTACCAGCTTAAGTCAGGAACTTTAAGGAAAGTCAATTGCGGGAGCTAAGGAAGGCATTCCTACATTTTGTCACAGTTCCCATGGTGCCCTCTTGTGTCCTGTTGTCAATGATGAGCCCTCACTGCCCTGCGTCTATGTGGTATGATTGAAAAACCATGAGTGTTTAAAATTTTAAAAATGTATTACAGTAGAAGACACATTGCCATTAGTGCTCCTCAAAATACCCCTTGTCACATCAAACATACGTATCCCATTGTCTTCTTTCATGTGTATCTTTAGCTGTGCTGTTGGGGCTGACTCCACTTTCTGAGCCATTTCAAAACGTTTAACTTTCATGGTCATTTTGACTTTGGGGAAGATCCAGAAGTTACACGGTTCCAGAACTAGTGAATAAGGTGGATCAGGAGACACCAATGCACGGTAATGTTTTTATCAGCCTGTTTTTCCGTTGGGTAGCACTCCACAGCAGCATTCACCATATATATATATATATATATATATATATATATATATATATATATATATATATATATTTATCACATCCAGTAAAGATACAAAAGTGATGTTGTAGAACTGCTTCAGATAGTGGTAAGAATGATGGGGTAAGTGTGTCCAAGGGCGAGGGAGTGTGTCAAGGGGGATTAATGGCAGTGAGCCTTTTACTGTGATACATGTTTAAAATTGAAACATTCACCGTATATTTTGATTGCCCTTCGTTCACTAGAACATCTTCACTCTGGCCTGCATTACTCAGACCTCTCTCAGCAGACCTCAGCTCCTGAATCCTGTGAGAAAAACGACTGGGGCTCCCGTGTTGAAGCGTATAAAGTGCCAGCCTACTCCCAACCTGTAGAAAGGACTTGATATATGCGCACTTAGTGGGCAAATGATGAATACATGAGAAAGATAGAGCTAAGTTCTCTTGACCATGTCATCGAAGGTCCCTAAGATGACCAAGCTTCAACTGCACTTTCAACCCCCTTGGTTTATTCAACTGTTTTGCTACTACATGTGAGGAGATAAAATTTTCACTGTGTAATTAGCTGTGAGTAGTGTAAAAGGCAAATGGCTTGGTAGAGGTAAGACTTTAGAAGTGAATTGATTTCAACTCTATTCCTATCCTGATGTAAGAATAGAGTGTTAGAAGGAACTGGGATTATAGACTTGGGGAAGACATGATAGACATTTATACAAAACGAGACTGATAATGTTCATCTTCCCTTATGTATTAAAAACAGAAATTTTTTTTCTTCTGTGCAACTGTGAAGATCTTGATTTTGCTAGAATTATATTTGTGACTCACTAGATAACTTGGGACCCAACTCTTTCTGCTAAGGGGTGGTGTAGTGGAAGTAAAAGCTGAGTTTGAAATGAAAGTGAGGTGGCTTTGATCTCTCATTCTGTGCTGTCTCATGGGGTATGACTAGGTGTACATCTCATCTCTGTAGGTCTGTTTCTACATCTGTCAAACAGCACATAGAAGATGCTGCTCACCAATTGATCAAATCAACTGGAGTGGCTTAAAAGAACAGAAGGATGAAATATGTGACACAACATTTTTTAGGATGCTGGCCATTAGGCAGTGAAGAAGAGCAATCCCTGAGAGAAGAGAAACAAATGAGGAGAGCCTCATTGTTTCCCCAGCTTACCCTCCCGCTCTGAGAGATCCAGGGTACGGTGCAGCAGGAGGAGCCTGAGCATGGACACGTTGAGTTGAGGGGCAGGGCAGAGAGTTCACTAAGGCGATCGTGGTTCATAGGGCAGACTGCCAAGAAAATGATTGCCTCACAGAGAAAGAATTCGGGGAAGCCGCAGGGGGGACCCCGAGTATTCAGCAGAGTAATGATCAGTACATATGTGTGAGGAAGCCACCTGAGGCTGGGGAAAACACACTCAGAAGGATTAAAGACAACAGTGTGTGCATGCACATGGACCAGGAATAATTCCTGTTACCATCAGCCCATATGGAAAGGCTCCCAAATCACAGGCATTAGATGAAACACTAAGCCTTCACCTCAGTGGTGGAGATTGATCAACTCTAGATGGAGCTATGCTGCAGAACCACCTAACATAGTATAGCACGTGAATTGTATTTCAATATGATGGTGACAAAAATATTTAAAGAAGAAACAAGACTAATTCTGCACTAACTCTTCTGAAAAATTGAAGAGAGTAGAGAACATTTTTCAGATACCACAAGTAGATAAACACTACATAAGAAACGAAAACTATATGAGAACATTATCCTTCATAAACACAGAAGTGAAGTTTGTGAACAAAATTTTAGCAAACCAAATTCGACAACGTATAAAAAGGATACTACGCTATAAGCAGTTGGGGAGTATTCCAGCAATGCAGGGCTGGTTTACCTCAAAAAAATCTGTCACTATCCAATCAAACTAAAAAACAAAACCAACATGCTCATCTAAATTGAAATTTTAAAAATCCATTATCCTCATAAAAACTCTAAGTGAACTAGGAAGGAGAGGTTTCTTAGTTACTTTGCTTTCATTGCTGGGACAAAATACCAGACACCCAAAGTTAGGGGAAGAAAGGTTTATTTGGCTTACAGTTTGTAGAGGTTTCAGTCCACAGTCAGCTGGGTCCGCAGCAGGGTGGCATGACAGACAGGCAGAAGGCAGCCGGGTAAGCAAGGGATGCAAGCAAGGGGGCTAACCAGCTTCTTCCTGTATTTTAGATCTTATCCAGGCTACCTGTCTTTAGGGTGGGCAGTACTCCCGCCCTTAATTCTAATACCCTTAATCCTAGCGTCGCATCCTTGATCCCAGCAGAACCATGCCAAACCAATCAGTGGATTAATTTAGTAATAACACACTCTAGATCCAGCTACCTCTCACCACACGAGGCTTTGGGGGGACATCTAGACACAAACTATAAAAAGAGGAAACATCCTCAACATGATGAAAGGCACCCAGAAAAAACCCACATCTCATATGACATGTGATGGTGAGTGGCAATCTTTTCACCTAAATCAGGAACAAGACCAAGATGCCTGTTCTCGCTACTTCTGTTCAATATGGAGTGGAGACTCTAGCCACTACAACCAGGCAAGAAAAGAAATAAAAAGCATCCAGATTGAAAGGAAGAAATAAAGTTATCTTCATTCGTAGTGTAATTGTCTAAGTAGAAAACCCAACAGACTCTACAAAAAAGCTATTAGAACCAATAAGTGAATTTAGCATGATTACTGTATATAAGGTCAACCTATAAAAACCAATTGTATTTCTGTATGATAACAAACATGGAGAAATTGAAATAAAAGCTGTAACAATCATTTATTTAACAAATTTCATTAAAATTAAAAATAAACATCTTTAATGGAATAAAATATGATATACTTAAGTACAAGTCTGACAAAAGATATGTCACACTAAAAACTACACATATTGCTGAGAGAAATAAAGACCTAAAAAATGAAAGATGAGCCTTGTTCATGGGTTGGAAGATTCAATGTTGCTGAAATGTGACTTCTTTCTAAATTGATTCAACACAATCCTAATAGATGCAACACAATCCTATAGATTCAATACAATCCTAATCAAAATATAAGCTTGCCTTTTTTGTATGATGAGTCTAGCTTCATATGAAAGACCTAAAACGACTTAAATAAATGTGAAAAATAACATGACTGGAGGGTCAGTTCTGCCTTTCATTAATACCTAAGCTACAGTAATCAAAACAGTGTGGCATTGGCATAACATTAGAGCACATTTTTTTTTTTTTTTACCAAGAACATGTATTGGTACATTATATACATGATGATCATAATCTACATGGTTATTTTGTACCTGTACGTGCTATATCTTGGTTTTCCTCCCTAGCAAACACAATAGAATGTCCAGAAATAGACCAAGTGATATACAGAAAAATTTGTTTGGCAAATGGACAAAATATTTTCATAGACAGTTCACCAAAGAAGATATATAGATGCAAATAAGTGCATGAAATAATGTGATTAGTCATTATGGAATGGAAATTAAAAGCACAGTGAAATACCACTACGCGTCTATTGAAATGACAAAGTTAAACAGAACAGACCATATCAAGCGTTACCAGGATGTGGAGGAACAGGAACTATCGTACACTGTTGTTGGTGGTAATAGAAATGGTTCAATCACTTTGGAAAAGACTGTGGCATGTACTACTAGGCATTTATCCAACAGAAAGGAAATATATGTCTATTCCATTATCTGTATATAAAAGTTCACAACAGTTTTATTTTCCATTGCCGAAAACTGAGAAAAACATCAGTCTACCAACAGGTGAACTGAATAAACTGTGCTATAATACAGACAAAGAAGTGTCGCTTGATAGTAAAAATTAATGAATTACTGATACACGCAGAAACATGGATAAGCCTCAAAATTATCCTGGGCAAAATAAGAATGTGTGCACATAAAGTATGTTCTAAATGTGTTTATATAAAATTCTAGGAAATGCAAACTAGTTTATAGTTCCAGAAAGCATTTGAGTGGCTGCCTGGGGCAAGTTAATAGAGAGAGGTGGGTGGGAGTTTACAGATGGCATCGGGAAGTCTGGAGATGATGGACATGTCCACTATCTTCGTGGTTCTGATGGCTTCGCCAGTGTATACACATGTCAAATGTAGGAAGTTGTGTACTTTGAAGAGTGCAGTTTATATCTTAATAAAGCTGTTTTTTTAAATGCCCCCCAAAGTTAGTAGAACTAATGGAAAAATGCACTTGGATGCTGATTTCCACGACAGACTCCTGGATTTCCCAGGCGCCTGGCCCCTGCCTCACTGCGGGTCTCACCGTGTTGCCGCGATTCAGGCCTCTGTGTGTGCTCCGGTGATGGCAAACCTTCGACACGCGTGCCACAGCGGGTTGTTTGTGTCATTGTGAAAGGTTTGCCATCTCTGAGCGAATAGACCCACATTTAAAGGACTAATAAGGAACTCTGAATGAATAGACTGTTAAGCAACTCACAAAGGTGATTTGTGCAAGAACAGCTTCTGGGGGCTCAACGGGGTGGGGGCAGCAACCCACAAGTTTCTTGCTCCTGGTCTCAGCTGGGGACTTGCAGATAGCCTGGGACAGCCAGCTACTTTCAGAAATAAACTGTAAGCAGTGGAACTAGCCACACACAGCTAGCCACCCTTGCCCAGGAGCTTGGCAGGTGAAAAGCCCATAAAAGCAGCACTGACGTACACAATGGAAAAAAATCCTTAAGAGTCTAGAGCTCAGGCACAGAGAAAATCTTGGAAGGATTTGGAAATAGAGTTAATTATATAAAGCCAATTGTGACCAATATATCTCAAACAATCTTTCGAGTATACATTTTATTTTTAGCCAGGACAAAAACAAGTATCCTCAAAATGTGTTTACGGTTTCCCTCAACCATCTAATTTACATTTTCTTCCTTCTCCTTATTTTTTTTTAAATCAACAGGAAGGCATCGCCCGCGTCCTTCTCCTGCACAGGGCGGTGCCCGGCACCGAGGCAGGGTTTCTGCAAGAGCAAGCCGTGCTGCCTGTGATCGCGGGCCGCCTTCTGTCGTGTTTACCTTCGCCGGGTTGCCTGGCTATTGTCGAGCCAGTTGAAATGATTCATGGGTCTGACAGATGTCTGGTACAGCTGGATGTGTCCTTGATTATCCCAAAAGTCTGGACAGCACTGTCATTCACCATTGCCCAAATTATCTTTGTATTGACTGTAGAACCCTCAGCGACAGTCCTGTAATGGCTAATTACCCAGGATACCTTCGGTACTCACTTCATAATGGCTTAGCGGAAAAGAAAAAGACTGTAAGGAAATGAGAAAAAACATACCAATAACAGTAACATCCTGTTCTTTGCTAAGAACACAGAGTCTAGTGTGATACAGAATATATATTTATTTCACATCCTGCAGCTTATGTTAATGAAATCCAGGGCCGCAATAGTAGAAGCATAGATTTCTCATGAAACACATAAGGAGGAAATAAAATGTAAAGAACCTTGACAGTGATCCATTACGGACCATAGAAGGAGCTATTAGCTGTGAGACAATTGTATGTATAACATACTTGAAAAAGGGATGACGAGTGGCCATTTGCCTGCCTCGCATGCTGAGAGTGGGGAGTGGGCGGGGGCAGTGGGGAGAACACGTTCTGTTTAGCAAATAAGCTCCCCAGAAATAGAGAGGAGGGAGGGAGAAGGGAGGACCCTTGGCAAAGCTGCTCCGAGGAACAGAAATGGAAAGCTGAGGTTTCACTTTTCCCCATAATGCCATAAATTAGCACATTTTGACAAACATAGCTCCCACAAAGCAGATACATATTAGGGCGAAAAAGAGAAGGGAATAGAGGGTACAAAAATCCCATTTTGACTTTTAGTGGAGATGATGAGATCCCAGGAGGGCAGACAAAGCAGACTGGGAACAGCTTTTCACACAAAGAATATAGTAATTTGCCACATCCTGTCCAGGCTGTGTTTGAATGTCACTCCTGTCTTAATTACCAGACTAACAAAGCTATTCTGTTATTCTGGAATCTCCGCCAGTTCCCGCATTGCAAGAGAACATCCAAAAGGATTGCTCCCAGGTCTGTACTGAGCAAGGAGGCAAAGGCAGGTGGTTTCGTGGGGTCTCGGAAAGTAGAAGAGGGCGGGGGAGCAGGGGTGGAGACCTGCTCTCTCATTTGCTCCTGGCCCTGGACACTGTGGCCCACCTGAGTTTTGGTATCTTGAATCTGCATGGCCTTTGGGTTTGATAAACTGAAGACCGTCCCATGTCTCTGTTCCTGTGCCTGTACCTTAACCAAGTGACCCACAAAATGTAGGACAAATCTGAGGTGACCACAAAATCTCCAGTACTGAAATTCTGACTCAATTATCCTTTCAACTGAAGATAAATAAGACTCCACTTTTTAGTCCATTGCCGAAGGAAAGAATTTCATTCTATTCTTCTTGGTCTGTCTCAGATGATGCTTGGTGGTGTCAGACACACTGTCCTGCCCACTGCCTCTCACTGAGGAAGGTGCAGGACTTAGTGGTGAGCATACCGCGAGGCCTGTGACATGCATGCCCCAAAGGTGACTTTTTCCTTATAGATTAACAAGGCTGAATCCATGGTACCAGTCATGTCTCCTTCTTTGAAAATGACTTGTAGTGAAATCAATTCAGTTCCTCCAGGGCTCCACTTAGCTGTGTAGTTATTTTGTACTTAAAAAGAGGTTTGCTGAGTTTCAAAAACATTCAGGCTATGTTTATGTTCTCACCAGATTTGGGTGATACAGCGGCACACTGTAGCAAAAGAAGGAGGGGTAATGAAACGTAAAATCTTAATTCTAAGTCCATCCCTGCAAATAGCAATTATGTGTCCTTTATATTCTCACCACTAAAGTTATTAAGCAAAGATCTAATTTCCTGATCACATTTTATCTACAATATATAATTAGGATTTTATTTGGAGATAGACATTGACCTAAAAGTATTCTATAAAGTATTGAAAAAATTACATAAAACATTTGTTAGTCAAGATCACTAAAAAAAGAATTGTCCTTGTTCCTCCTTTGCACTTCGGAAGGAATTTAAGAAATGGAGGAGTTCAAAGCTGTACAATGGCTGGCTTGTCTTTCATGCAGAGATACCATTTGTCCTAAGACAAGGCCAAGACAAGAGTTGACAGAGTGACTAATTTTAGGTATAAAGTGAAATTTGCCTTAAAGCTATTTCTCAAAAGGTAGTAATGACATCAGATTTTTGAAACCCCGCCACCAGTTTACATAAATAGGATACAAAAGAGGGGTCTGAAAACAAAGCAGGTGGTGAAAGCTTGGAAAGGTTCATATTTACTATAAGCATGTCATCTATAGAAATCATCTTTTAAGTGGGATTTTTAATCAATCAAATACATGTATTACAAATATATCGTGTAGCCATGCAATTGTTTATATTTCTGTTTCTCCTTACAAATGTACACATAACAAAAGGGCATAGTCATCAAAAATGCCTTTAGTGATTATAGTGAGTACCCTGAAAACAGAAAATTTCAAAGTTGAAATAAAACTAAAGACTAGACTTCTTGTTATAAAATAAGAGTATTATGAATAAAATCATAAAAATATGTGTGTTCAATCTGCCTAGAACTAGTTGCTTTTGGGTGGCTACTGCAAATTGGGTTTTTTTTGTTGTTGTTTTATTTTTATTATTATTAGTACACGTTGGCAGGACATAATGACTATATTCATCTTAATTCTTTTTGCATTCCCCTTCCTCTCCCTTCTCTCTGTTGGTCCTCTCTTCTTTGCTTTAGGTGGGCATGGATGTTTTATTCGCTAACTCTAACTTTGGTGCAATGAAGAATCACAATTCTAGAAGGGGAAGGAAGCAACCACAAAAGAAAGGAAAAAGAAAAAAAAAAAGCAGTCTTGTCTTTGGACTTAACTTGCTGCGGAAGATCTGGACGTGTCTCCTGAGTATGATTATTATTAGTTACGGTAAAAATAAAAACTCATAGCGGAGAAGGAACTGGGAGCTGCAGACTCGAATACTTTCTGGGCCAGATAGGAATGTAATGGGTGATGGGGGTGATGGGGGTGGCAAGCGAGAGGGGGCCGCACTAAAAAGAGCAGCTTCTGCTAACAGTTGCCACATGCGAATGAGAGTCAAGGTTTTCCGGATCTCTTGTCTTTTCAAGTAAACCTAAAAATCCAAATTCTTAGAGACTTTTGTGTCCCTGTGGCCTCACAAACTCTGAGCCCGAGAGCATTTGCTGAGCAGAGGGGAGAAAGCTGGGTTGGGGGCAGAGGGCCGCTGGTCATGCGCTCTGCATCCAGTGCATTCTGATTGTTCAATAACCCATATGAACCATATATTAGGGTAGATGCTGTTTGACACTGATGACGGCATTGTACCGATCTGTATATAGCTCATTTTACCTAATAGCACAATTTCCTTGGCTTAGATCATCTAATCCACATGATTAGAGAGATGAAGAGCTTTCCACAAGCCTATTTATACATCCTGCCTTGTCTTCCTTTGCCCCTTTGCATCATCAAAGGGTGGCTCAGAGCCTTCTTAGGGCTTTATTCCTCTGCCTGAACCGGAACCTGGTGCCACTCCCTGATGCCCTGCAGCTCCACCACCATGTGACCGTGTCATGGTCATCATCTGTCTTCCCTCCCAGAGTCTGAGCTCATGAGGACAGAACTTCACCTGCACTCTCACCACCTACTTCAGTGTCTGGTGTGCATTTGTTGAATAAATGTTTGCAGAAATAGAGACATTTGAGTAAGTCACACGAAATGTATATATGTATCCAGAGATTAGTCCTATTATTCAAAATCTTTTCTGGAGAGTTGAAAAGAGAACTACTTCTTTATCTGCTATCAGGTAGACTTGTCATTTATTTCTGAGAGCTCTGTTAAAGTTTCTCTGCCGAGATGAGGACTCCTTAATATTTAATTTGGGGGTATTCCTCATGTTTTCTGAAATATGGAAATAATAGAGGGTTCCTTAAAATGCCCATTTAGAACAAATGTTCTGCTTCTTCCAGACAAGAGTAAGAATGAGAAATACTAAATGTGGTATGTTGTAAAAATGGCCACAATTTGTTTCCCTCTTTGCCACACCCTTGGACGGGCCCCTGAGCATGGGTCGGCCAATGTACAATAGCAAACAGGACGCAGCAGAGGCTTGTATATAAGGGTGCCTCTTTTCTGGGTGCTCCTGGAAGCTGACCACCACCATGTGGATGGGCCCAGGCCAACCTGAAGGCATGTGGCTCAGTTTCCCTCATTACTACATCCACATACTCGAGAGTGAGGTCAGCCTGGACTAATCCAACCCCAGGTGATCCACCTTCTGGCTGTGGTTGAATCGGGAAGCCCAGTGAGCCCAGCGGAAGGTCTGCCTGGTTGACCCAGGTCTTTATGGCTAGCTCATACATAGAATTACAAGCTAAGCTTTGGGATGGCTTGTTACATGGCAAAAACTAACCAATGCACGATTATTTTTTCAAAGCAGTGGTGCTTTTTCAACCATGCTGGACTAGGAAATTCTGAGTGTCAGCTCTCTTCTCCCTGCAACTCACCACTTCTTTTTAGATTTAAGAAGGCAGAAGCCTTTCCACATTGGAGAGTATTCTATCAGAGATCGGGACTGCGGTGGGAAGGGACAAAGTTCCATTTGGTTCTCCTAATAGGCCCTGTCCAGATCTTATTAACATTAAAGGGAGCAGATCCGAGAAAGAAGGAAGGAAAGGAAGGTAGAAGGTGGTGCGGGGGCCATGCTGGTGGTAAAACCCACATAGAGTAAATGAAAGAGTTCACTGTCCTGACATGATATTACAATATCCTCACTACAATAAAAAATTCCATTCAAGTTTCTAGCCTCTGAGAGCTAAAGAATGAAGCCAAGCAAATATGAGGACTACACAGTGTATCTTTTTAATGTAGAGAAAACACATACATTAGATGCATAAGTTTGCCTTTGTTTAAGGCCCTTAAGCCTGTCTTAGCATTTTTAGGAAAATGCATCGAAAGTAAACATTTGTTACTTTCTAAACCGCTGCTTTAAAACTTTTAGTATGTTTTTGTGCTGAATCTTGATATAGTATTTTTAAAAAGCAAAAACCATGCAAAATATGGAGTGGTGTTGCAGAGCTGGGATAGAATAGGTGAGTGGTGACAGAGTTCTTGCTATTTGCCAGGACCTCATTTCATTTAATCTTTGCAAACACTCTAGGAAATGGAGGTCCTGAGAGGTTAAGTAACATGGCTAAGGGCGCACAGTAGGTAGTGAGAGCGTATGTTACAAACACAGACTTCAAGTCTGATTCCACCAGCTGTGTAACCTCAGCAAAAATAGTACTTTCTATTATTAACAATACTAATAATTTCTATTGAGCTCTTAGTATGTGAAATTCATTTTTTTCATTTGAGAATAATAGCTGACAATTATTGAAAATGCATATGCTAACAATGTTCTAAGCATGTCATGCAGAGTAATTTAATTTCACAAAACCCCTAGGAGCTGGGTATATTATTTCCATTTTCAAAGTAATGAAACTGATCTACAAAGAGGTTAAGTAATTTACACAAAGTTGCATAGTAAATCTGGGAAGAAGCAGATATTGAAGTCAGATCTATTAAAGCCCAAGCTCTTTCATTAAATCCCAAATCCTCCTTTTTATGTTTCTTCAAAAATAAGTTTGCTGTATTTTGAAATCATCACCATAATAGCTGCCAATAGACTCGGTGATCAGCTACTACTTAAAGAAAGCAAGATCCACTGAAATATATGCTCAGGAGACCGGCACTGCCTATTTTGTTCCCAGGGTTGAATCCTTCCATAGATCATGGTGCCCGGCACATAGTAGTTCAATTAATATTTGGTGAACGAATGAGTTGTTGAGATAATCCAGCACTACCCTACAGGAAGTAGTATAAGGATGGATGGCAGAATAATTTGTAGCTTTGTGGGGCTTTTTGGTAGCTACTGCAGTAGTTTCTTAGGGCTACTATAATAAAGCATCACAAACTGCGTGACTTAAAATAATGGGGATTATTTCTTGCGTGATTCTGGAGGCTAGATGTCCAAAATCAAGGTGATGGCAAGACTGATCCCTCTGAAAGGTTCAGGGGCAGGTACTTCCCTGCTTCTTCGTAGCTTCTAGCAGATGTCGGCAATCCTTGGTGTTCCTTGGCTCATGGCCATGTAAGTCCAGTCTCTGCCACTATCTTCACATGGCTGTGCTTTTTCTGTGTGTGTCTATGTCCACATTTCACTCTTCTTATAAGGGCAGCAGCCATATTGACTTTAGGGCTAAACATTAATTAGGATAGCCTCATCTTACCTTGGTTACATCTGCAAAGACCCTATTTCCAAGTAAGTTCCATTCGCAGGTTCCACATGGACATGAGTTCTTTGGGAGAGACTGTTCAACCCAGGACAGGTACTTTAAAACATTTAAAGCATGTAGTTACTAATGAGGCAAAACATATGAGGAGACATGGCAGACTATGTCTAAAACAAAACATCATGGTTGTTCTGAGCCCCAACACTTAGGATGATAAAATAGTAGACCCTATCATGTAGAATACCTTATTGTGAATGAACCTCTCTTCTCTGAGAGCCAATGTGGATGAAGATTGCGGGAAAAATCACAAAAGCTAAGAAAAGTAAGTAGGAAATAGTAGGGAGGTAGCAGTTACTGAGGAAATGAAGGAAAACTGCCAAATGCAGAAAGTCTGGGTAGATCCATATGTCTTAGTTATTTTCTTGTTGCTGGGACAAAATACCCAACACCCAAAAGTTATAGGAGGAAAGACTTATTTTATCCTCTACAATTTGTAGAGGATTCGGTCCATAGTTGGCTGGTTCCAAGGCAGGGTGCCATGGCAGAGGGACTTCACAGAGGAGAAACAGTCTATGGCAGAGGAGGCAGGAGGCAGTGAAGCAGCAAAGCAGCAGCCTTCCTTTCTCTTTTATCCCATCTAGCCTGCAAACCTTTCCGGTGGTGCCACCCACACCCAAGGTGGGCCTTCCCATTATCCACACCCAGAACTATACCAAACCAATGAGTGGACTCATTTAGTTAGCACACCCTTAATCCACATTCACATGCCCTAGATCCAGTCACCTGCTAAAGGCCCCAGCTGTAAGCACAGAATGCTTTGGGGGCCCATCTAGATCCAATACCATGCAAAGACCAAAGAGACGAAAACCTTAGGACAAAAAGCAACCGAAGAAAGAGCATTCTGTTGAACATTGGTAGAGGTGTCTGATTAAAGGCATTAAGATCCGTCACTGGTCAAAGGATAGTACAGAGGCAAGACCATTCACAACATTACAGAAAAAAGCAAGAGGTTACTTGGAGGAGCGCAGTAGAGGTGGGCACCCTAGGTAAGAAAAGACAAGGCTTTAAAAAATGTACACGGTCCCCTAAGGGAAACAGGCTGCCTACGTGTGAGCCGTGTTTTCCTACTTCTCTCTGCTCTTGTGCCAGGCACTTGCTGGAGGTCTGCACCCCTAGGAGATCAGACAGTGTACTGTGCTGGGGAAGCCAAGAGGGATGTGACACGGTCCTGCTCTCCCCGGAGTGAAGCGAAGATGCAAAGTGTGGCACCTACACTATGAGGCTGTGCCGGGTGCAGGGTGCTGTGGCAGAGGAGAGGACACAGCCGGCCCTGCGCTGGAGGCTGAGCGGGCACCCTCTGCTGGTTGGCGGGCTCTGCAGGCCTCTCTGGTCCACCTCTAGGAGACCTCGGAGAGTGACAGAGAGCATACTCAGGAGTCAGGTGAGTTACGTAGCCTTGGTGAATTTTTATACTGTCTGAATTCCTATTTTAAAAAAAATATTGATGCGACACCACCATTGTAGATGTGTAGGTGTGTTAAAAAATTGTCATTCTCTTCCATTTTGCTTGATGTTTGAGTTTATTCTTCAGATGAACCTGTGCTATGATCCAAGATTATTTTTAGCTGAGTTCAGAAATGCTAATCTTAATAACTGTGTTTGCTTTGTAAGAAATTCCTGATTCTCCTGGAGCCTAAAGTTTCACTATGATTTTAATTTTAGGACTTAAAATGGGTACTTGGCAGAAGTGGTGGGAAATGTGTGTTCTCCAGCTGAGAGGATGGAATGCCGCTAAGGCTTTAAATTTTGATAAATATATAGCCTTTATGTTCTTCCCAGTTCAATTTTGCTCTTCTGTGCAGTGTAGGATTTTCAAAACTATGCTCTATTTTGAAGGGCAGTCTCTCTTTCGCTTTTGGTTATTTTTATATAGGGAATAGGGTCTGGGTGGTGGGTCTGGGCAGTGACAGAGTCCCCCAGATAAATTTGGTGAATTTTGAAATGCTAATTAAGCTCCTAATTTAACCACTCCAAACTTTCCTCAGGATGGTTAAAATACCAGTGATTAAAAGTTGCCAAGACACTGTAAACTTCTCTGGGTTTGTTTTTTTTTTTTTTTTCAATAAAGCAAATGCTCTTTCCAGCTGTTGCAGCATCATTTAAAATGGATTTTGGTTACTTTGGTTTGTGAAAACTAGAATCATAAATGTGCTCATGTCCCACAATGAAGGGGGACAGGGAAAGGGAAGAGCAAAAGAATACATCACATTTTTAAGTAAGCAGTCACAAAAGACCTTTAAATAATTCAACTTCCTACCATATTTTATTATCTTCTCTCAGTTTTACAGCATTATCTACCATAGAAATGCAGGGAGATTTGTAAAACACTATAGCATTTAAGTCATTACATTTTATAGCTAATTTCTAATGTGGATTTGATTTTTTACGAGCAGAAAAAGAATCTAATTTGCATTAGTGACAGTAACTAGAGAAATTTAACACCTGGCCCTGGTTGCACTAGAAATTGAATATTAGGTACTTGGGTGCTAAAAACCCATTCAGATCTTCAAGGGGGATTTTTCATTTATTTATGTGCTGCTCTTGAGTTTACCATAACAAAACTGTTCATTTTACGAGGGAAGAAAACTCCCTGCCTACAAACATCCTCCGTGTGTTTTTCATCCCCTGCAAGAAAAAGGAAATATTTACCTATTAGCCAGAACACACCCCAGGAAAAAAACAAAATATTTACCTATTATCAAGAACACACCTCAGCAAAAACAAAACAAAACAAAACAAAAAAACCAGCACTATTCCATGCATCTGAAAAATATCACCGCAGCCTCCAAGAGAAGCGCTTTGACTCCTGCTGGCCTCTCATTTCCCCTGGCTCTTCTCTCCAAGCTTCCCTCTATTTTCTCTCCCCCTCCCCCCCCCGTCCCTCCTTGTCGCTGTCTCCCAGATAGAAGCTTGGGTGCAGTGTATCCAAGCAAAATTAAACCTCCGCTAAGAAGATCACATTGTTGTTACAAGAGCAATCCATATGTTTATAAAGTGTAGAAAATTAGGAACTGCAAAAGAGGCGAAGCTGGTGTTAAATGATATGGGAAGTGACACTTTACATAGCTAGTTACAATTAACACATTGATGGCATTTTGCTGGCTCCTTGCAGTGATAATGCTGTTGTCAAATGTGTTTAGTGCACCAAATCTCCTGGAGCCTTCAGGCAGGCAGCGAGCTTTTGACAGATTGAAGGTTCGGAGATGGGCTATCATGACAGATGGAAACCGGCACCGATGTTCAGCTTTCGCCGATCACAGGGGACCTGCCCCCCTTATTCTGCAGGGCTCGGCTCTGCAACCTTCCCCCTTCTGATGAAAGCAGGGGATGGCATTGTTAAATAGTGCATCTGTGTGAGTTAGACTCCTCTGATGAAAGCATACGGCAGACGCGCTGTGAAGCAAAAGACAGCCTCGGCTCCAACTGCATTTTAGATAGACTTGAGGAAGACCCCAGGGAGCCGGCAGAAAACTTTGGTAAATTTCAGACATAAAGAGAAAAAGGCCACCCGTTAATTTCCTTTCCTGAAAGGATGTAAAATACACCTCTGATGACAAAATCTCAATTAATGGGTTGTATAAATAGTTCTGCAAGCTGGCACTCTTTACAGAGTCTTCTCTTACCATCATTATTTCCTTTTTAAAAATCAGTTCATTCCCAAACAATCCAAGGAAATCTGTAAGGAGGTGCCCAGGGGCAGTTGTGAATTTTCTACTCCAGGAAACTAATTCAATTACTCTAAGTTGCTCTTCTTGACACCGGGCTGGGTTCTGAATCTAGGTTTGAAAATCCAGGGCAGGGGCGGACAGAGCTTTCCACAGCTGGGCATAAATGGGAGGATAATATATTAATTAACCTTTCACCTTTTCCCCACCAAACCCCTTTTAAGGAAAAACATTAGTCATCTTATTTCCAACGTCCATCTATTTCAAAGGCTTGCACTTCCGCTCTTAAGAGTCCTTTCTTCTTGCTGACAAATTCCTCTCTAATTTCCCTAAGCTGACTGAAGAGTCTTCTTTCTTTGCAGTCTTAATCTTCAATTCTGCTCTCGCCCATACAGGTTGGGAGCAGCAAGTCTAGCAGCCCATTTGAGGTATGATAATCAGCTGATTAGCTAGTGGAGTCGTTTTCCCTGAGGCTCTTTTGTGTGCAAAATCCTCACACTCAATTGACATGTGGACATCATAAAGCTGATGAAATGCAATTGTAATGAACAAGAGGGAGCGGCATCTGCAGCCCTCTAAATGAAGGACCCTTTCCTCTTGCCATGCTAATTCAGAAAATCTGCTCTTAACACATACTCCCCCTGGATTCCAAATCGAGGCGCATCTCCATGAATGCATATTCAAGGAGTGAATTAGCCTCTGTGGCAAGTGAGCGCCCAGCCTGGCCAGACTGATTCTAATTTCAAGACAGATTATACTGCATCAACCGTAGTAATGATCTGACAGTTCATTTGTGACGAGTCCTACAGTCAGGTTTACTGTACAGACAGACACAGGTGCGCGGAGAGAGCCAGCAAGACCTCTCAGACAAGACCAAAGGCTGCTGTCAAATTATTTCAGCCCAAACAGCCGGATGAAGGAGAAAAGAGATAATGCATTTAAAAAAATTAATGAGTCTTTGTATATAAAGCCTGGCTATAATGGTGGTCAATGGGTGCTCCCCTTACCTATTATAAGTTCATGTACACCCAGCAGTTGTTAAATTAGAAAGAAAGAGGTGAGAGTCCCCTTCCGCACCTCTTTTTAGAAAACTATATCGCTTGCTAAGAAATTTCCAAGTGAATGAAACTTGGCACACAAGTTGTATTTTTTAAATTGAATTTCTCATGAATCAGTTTGTAGGAAAAAAAACTCTGCAGTATTTGGACAGAGGCTCTTCATTCCCACTGCCTGCTCTGTGACAGTCACTAATATAAGAAGACAGGTTTGTTCATCACTATTTTGGATCATCTTTGGGTTGTCTGTACTATTTTTCCTATTAATAAATGTTAATTAATGATGTTAAGGAAGGCTTGACTTCATATCCAAGAGCTCAAGGCACTTTTCAGACACTGATTTATCTTTGAAAGTTAGAAAGAGGCCAAATCAAACATTAGCACTGATGTTTTTACAGAGGTAGAAATAGAAGCCTGGTGATAAAGTGACTTGTGCAAGGTCACACTGCAAAGCCAGTCCTAGATCTCTGCCTTGAACTTATTTTCACCCCTCTCTACAGTTCTAGACAGAAAATACTCCAGGGAAAGGTGTTGCTCATCCAACATTAAGGAGACTCCTTCATAAGCATTGATAATAAATATAGCACATGCTTTAAAAGCTAATGAACAAGACAAGCTTAATAAGGACTCTTGAACTCCTAGGCAATCCACTCAGTGTCTGCATGGTTCACACAGAGGTCCTTGTCAGGAGCTCTGTTTCTGAGATTACAAGAGCTTCTCTTTGGCCTCTTTATAGTTCTCTTTGCTTTCAGACTGACGTTGATCAATAGCCTTTCAATTCAGTTGAACTCAATAACCAGGCAGTGTGTGCTTGTAGACATGATCATAGTTTATTCTCCTTCCTCCAGGATGTTTATAGACAAAATTTAGGGTGGCTGATGAGAGCTATGAAAATAGCCACCTCCTCTGGCTCTCAGGAGCCACCCTGGACATCCCTGGCTGTCGTCCAAGGCCACTTCAGGGAGGCGAGAAGAATGGGACCAGCTTGTCCCCAAACGCAGAAGTGCCTCACAGCCATATCTAGGAGGGACAGGGGTACACTTAAGCAAACAAGTCAGAGAGCACAGTCTCCCTAGATTTACCAACTGGTTATTTTCCAAAATCTGTAAATAAGTTCTTTAAACTTGGAATGCACTTTTAAAGCCGAGTTTTAAGTCGACAGTTAAGGATTTCAAACCAACTGTTAAAGCCATACTTAGTGCATGGCATAGCCGATTACTAACAGCCCCACGAATGATTACTAACAGCCCCACGAATGCGGCTGAGGGGCTGCTGCAGTAATGGCAATGCTTGGGCTTTGAGCCCAGGCAGTGTTTGTTTGGATCCGGCTGTTGCTGCTCACCATTCTGGGACTCTGTACAAGCGATTTCATCTGAAGTTCATTTTCTCATCTGTGAAAGGGGTTGATAATAGTACTTATCACATAAAATTGTTAGAAGGATTAAGTAAGAGAGAATGAACTATCTGACCTGATAGATAGCAAGTGCTCGATAAATACTAAGCAGGAATAACAGAGTAGTTTACGGGTGTTATTTTTTAGCTCATGTTTCTCAGGTGTTAATATCACTCAGGCCTGTTCCAAGAGAATAATGAGGCTTTTAGTGAGCACTTCGTTGTTTAAAAAGAGGACCTGAAAATTTCTCTTTTGTTTAAAAGAAGGCATTATAGCCTACGAGTTAAAAGCCAGATTCTAAAGCCAGAATGGTTTCAAGCTCTGGCCCTGCCACTTGCCAGCTATGCGATCGTGGACCTGTTAATTAGTCTCTCAATTCCTCATCTATAAAATGGGAATATTGAGAGAACCTATCTCGTAGTGCTCTCCTAAGGATTAAGTTAATATGTGCATGGTGCCAGGTTTGTAAGCACAATATAAGTAAGTGTAGCTATTAGAAGGTTACTATGCCTGTCACCGGCAATGACAAATGGGCCTGAAACCCGAACCCAGTTGGAGATTAATGACTGTCTCAAGGTTACTGTTAGTAAATAATGATCCAGGACTCTAGGTTGGTCTTTGAATCCCTAGTTGCGCGTTCTTTCCAGGTCAGGGGTTCCCTCTACCACATACCTATGAGGCACCCTGGAGGGCTGGTTAACATTTACTGCGTACCCACCAGGTCTGCTGTGCTGGGCCAGTTCCTGTAGTTAGGCTCCAGGCTCTAAACCAACAGTCAGCAAAATATGGCCACCGGCCAGTGAGACGGCCGCCTGTTTGTACATGGCCCAAGAGCTAAGAAATGCAATGGCTGAAATGATCTGAAAGAAGAACATTTTGTGTAATAAAAAATTCAAATGAAATTCAAATTTTAGTCTCTGTAAAGAGTTTTACAGGAATACAGTCACACCTATTGTTTATTTATTGATTACAGGGGCTTTCATGCTTCAAGAGCAGAGATAGTTTTGACAGAGACGGCGTGGCCCAAAATACCTAAAATATTTACTATCTGGCTCTTTACAAATATTTGAGGACCTCTTATCTAGATCCAAGAAGGCTGATCCCATCTGGCTTATCACTGAGAGGGTAAAGTGGGCCAGTGACCCAACTCCAGGTACACACACCACAACTTGCAGTGGCTGACATGGAAATATAATTACCTGCTGATAACTCCATTCTGGAAGGTTATTGATGGTACAGTCGTTGAATTCAGACTCAGAAAGTGGTTTGCCTGCTCCCACCCCAGTCTGACCATTTGCTGGTTGTGTGACCTTAGGTAAGGTACTCTGTTTATGTGTTTCAGTTTCCTCATCTACAGATTGAGACTGTTTTGAGGATTATGTGAGGTTTTATATGAAAAACATTTTGAAGAATGCCTTCCACATTGTTAGAACTATGCTAGTATTACCTGTTATTATTATTATTATTATTATTATTATTTTTGGTACCGGGAATCGAACTTAGGGCCTCATGCTTGCGAGGCAAACACTCTAAGCACTGAGCTAAATCCCCAGCCCATTACCTGTTATTATTATCATTATTATTATTATTAGCAGTAGTAGTAGTAGTAATGGTGGTGCTAGGGACGGAACCCAGAGCCTCACATATGGTAGGCAAGTGCTCTACCACTGAGCCACATCCCTGGCCCCAAGATTACTTCTGGAGTCCTCTAAGCCTCTGAAGACAAGGAGAAGGGCACCTTTCTCAAAACACTGGGTCTTATGTGTTTACCTTCGGGCCACGCAAACACTCACAGCCTTGAGACCAGCACAAAGGTCTCTGTCTCTCCTGACCAACTCTCCTTGAGTCTGTTTACTTCTTTGGGCTTCCATTTGAACATTGTAGATTCTTCCTTTATAGCCATTATATTGAATACAAAAATTTTTATGTAGATTTTCACCCATACTAGATATTAAGCTCCTAGAAAGAAAAAAATTCTCATCTTCATCTTCACAGTGGCTGTTATGTGGAATATTTGGTACATGGTCCCATCACAGTATCAGTAAATATTTGATGAATTCAGGAAAGAATCGGCCAGGCTTTGTTGCAAAGTCTCTAAAATTTTTTAATATAGGAAAGTCCTATAATGTGGTAATTATTTGAGCTCTTAAAGGCTCATGCAGGCAATGAAATTAAATTGAGAATTCTGAGGTTTAAAGTAAAAGGCAGATAAATGATACTTCCACTTACTGAATTTAGAAACCGAAGAGCAGAAATTCACGGGAAAACATTGCACAAACAAGTTAAGATGCCCCTAACCCACTAGCCAGTGAAGGGATTTGAGGCAGGGCACTCACTGACTTTGGACTACCATATTTAATTGACTAGCAAGGAAAAGGTTCAATAGATAATCACTAAGGTGCCTTCCATTTCTTAAATTATGATTTTTGCTTCTCCTGGTTACCGAAGTTTCCTGAACTCAAGTTTGAGAAGTAAAGAGTAAAGTGATCACTTGAAGTGGACACACAGGAAAAGAGGCAAAAAGTGGGTATATAAGAGAGGTGGGTGCTGGATCAGGACCAGCCCTGGTGCTGGGCTAAGGAGTTTGGGTTTGATGTGGACACACTGGGGGGCTGTGGATGGCGTTAAAATTGGAGTCCTATGTGTTTTAGAACAAGAACTGTGACCACTGCATGAAAAGTAGATTGGAGGGAGAGAATGAGAACCAACAATAACAGTGTCAGAGGAGATGAGTTAGAAAGGGAATAAGAGGCTGGATATTAGATTCATGTATTTGGTAAACTACCATATTTTCCTATAGGCAATAAGAGAAATGATACTTACGGTTAACTTTTATTTTTTCTAATATGTTTTTAACTAGGAAATATTCATAGGCTTATATATTTGTGCAGCCACACTGGAGCCAATGGAGGGTTGTGGCTGAATTGAGGCCTTGGATTTGGACATTAAAATTTCTTCCCTAGCTTTGAGATCTTGAGTAATTCGCTTTATCTCTTTAAACGTTCATTTCCTGGGCTCTACCTCCCAAGGTCATGGTGAGGATTAAACAAACTGATGTCTCCTACAGTGCGTATCAGAGGGCCTGGCCCAGTAAATTCATGGTGGTTCCTATTATAGAGGGCTTCTGGTTTATTCCATCTGCAATCTCTTCAAGTCTTCAGCTACGTTTTCATTTTAGAAAGATACATTGAGAAGGCTTCTGCTCAAACTGGATTTTTAAAAGACAGACAACTAAAATAAAAGTTTAAAACCCACTATTCTAACAAGACTTTAATTCTCCAAAACCCAGGAAGAGTTTAATGAAGTTATTTGGTTAAATTAAATGCAGTTCTTTGAAATCAGCTGAAATGCGTGGATTGTTACTCAGAGGTGCCAAAGAACACCACTTGCCTGCTCGGGAAGCTGCAAACAAGGTCAGTATTGATAGCTCACGCTTCAGTGAGTGTATCAATTTAAAGCTTCATCAGTGATTCTCACTCATCTGCAGCCTGCATAGCTGTTGTCTTGTAAGAACGGGGTGACTTACGAACCTATTAAGTAACTTCTTCACTTGTGCGCTAATGAGCCTATTGTTTCCCTGGAAAAACAAACACCTGAGTACAAGTACCAACTGGAGGCATGAAAGGAGGGCACAGATTTCAGCCAGGCAGCGTTTGTTTTGATTCTTCGCGTTTTCCGGTTGCCTTCTCTGCAGCCTGTAAGAAGCGGTGCGAGTGGGTAACTGCCCTGAGAAGGGCCGCTCAGATCCTCTGCCCGCTTTGGAGAGCTCTGGTTGTGGCTGCTTCATCCGCATGTGGGCTTCATGTGTGTGACCTTTCGGAATTTAACATTCGACCCTTGCTTACTTCCTGTTTCCTCCCAGGAACACTGCCAGCAAGTGAAGACTGCTCTCCTCCCCTTTCCGGGTTCCGCGGTGCAGGAGCACGAGCAGGATGATCCTCGAGTGGGGCTCCGCACCATGGAGGGGCATCTGGAGACACTGCCCAGGGGGTTCTCCTAGCTCCACAGGAGGGCTTTAGCTCTGTTTTCCAGCTACCATAAGCTTAGTGTTCTCGTGTCCAACCCACACATGCACACACGCACACACACACACACACACACACACGAGTTCCATGGGATTTGGGGCCAACACTCTCTATGAAGTTTACAGTGAATAAAAAAATAAAAATACTCCTCCGAGCCCCCATATACATATACGTACAGAAATACACACATATATATGTTCATTATCAGCACTAGTTCCTCTTAGGAAGGAAGTTCTTTAGGGAATAATCTCCACATAACATTTGAGGTGGGAGGGGGACGAATTCAGCGAGACTGCCAGAGGCCCCGTTCTCTTTCAGAACCGAAGGGGAATCTGATGTAGGCGGGCAGATGGGAGGTGGCAGGAGAGCGGACACCGGACCCCTTCCAGGGGCTGGTGCCCACTCAGGAAGACGGTTGCTGAGTTTTTTCTGGCAGAGTAGCCAGAGGATTTTAAAAGATGTCTAACAATCTTAAATTGTCTACATGGCTTATCCCCTCAAAGTTTCGGAAACTATTTGAGGGATTTGATAGAAAAATAAGGGGCAGGGCAGCGTTCCTGAGCCCGGGGGGACAAGAGGGTGAGAAAAGGGAAGAACAAAACAGCCAGTAAGGGAATCAAATTAAGAGAAGGCGACAGTGACCGCGAGGACTTAAATTCTGGGAGGTTTTCAGAAATCACAGGAAGCTCTTGAATTTCCACAGGATGTAGGACAGAATGCTAGAGAGAATTTCATTTACATTTTAATGTACAGAGTGACCTCAGCTGAGACCTGCCTTCCACAAACTGTGGTGAACAGCATCCATCTGTCACTGACATTTCTGTGCGTGTCTGTGTGTGTGACACGGGACTGAACTCAGGCTTTCACCCTGAGCTACATCCCCAACACTTTCAGCCCTTTTTATTTTATTTTTTATTTTGAGATAGAGTCTCTCCAAGTCACTCAGGTTTGGCTCAATCTTGCCATCCTCCTGCCTCAGCCTCCCAAAGTGCTGGTGTTAGAGGTATGCCCCACCATGCCTGGCTGTCACTGACATCTAACCCATTGAGTCTCTGAATAGGTTTTCATATATCTTGTCTTCAATAAATGTTCTCTGATTATGAAAGTCAGCACATAACTTGGGCCTTGAAAAATAAATCGGGTCATACAAAGTGCTGGGGGAAGGGAATTTAACTAATCAGAACGTTTTAAGCTTCTTCCACTCATCCTCTCTTTGTCTCTCCTGACAGCCATTAGGGGGATGGGATGGCAGCTGCCTTTTGGGGGTAACAATCTCGTTTGTGGAAGGGCTGAGGCCAAGTGCCCAGTTGACCTAAAACTGGGCAGGAGATTCTTGTGCCAGGTAGAAACTGGGCAGATATGCCTTTAAATGTTGAGCTTCTGTTACCAGCCAGAGGACTTAAAATTTGAGAATCTTAAAATATCCCAAATGTCTGCAGCTATTTCTAAAGAATGTATACTGTATTTAGCTCTCTCCATAGCCGTATGTTAATCCAGCTTATGCTAATCATGTTCTCATTATTCAGGAGGAAGGAACAGAGACTTGGACCTTCTCCAAGGCAGCAGGGGCACAGAATTTGGCAGGCTGGGGACCTTCCTGTGGCCACAGCACTGGCGAGTTGCAAGGGACCTTTCTGGTTTATAGTTGGATCCCATGTAAGTGTGGGGGTTTCTGGAGCAATACCACACCTATTTTCAAAGGTTTAGAGTGGGGTAGCCCGGGATAAACCACATCACTAGCAGTTCTAGGGTCAGAGATACGGGTTTAAGGGCCTCTTGGGACAAAGGAAGGACACAGGAATGAAAGGTGAGGGTATGACTTCACTGGTGGAGGTTTTGGGGATTTTTGTCTTTTGGAAAGTCATTGCAGACAGGCATGAAATGGGGAATCCCAGTTCGGCCTATGTTGCAACTCACACGTGCAGAGAAAACGTACTTTCAAAATTCAGCTCTACAAGTGATTTCTTTTCTCCATGAACACCTGCTCAGAGTATCCAGGAAAAAAAAATATTTTTTAGCACACTGCAGTTTAAAGCTGAGTCTGCTAAAATAATTTGCAAATAAATTACTCTCTCTGCTCTGGTTTGAATGTATGTCTCCTTCCAGAAATTTATCTGTGGGAATGTAAACCCCAATGTGATAGCAGTAAGAGGTGGGGACTTAGGATGTGATTAAGCAGTAAGGAATGGGATCAGCAACTTTATAAAAGGGCTGGAAGGAGCTAGTGAGAGCCCTTTTTGTCCTCTGCTCCTTTCTCTCGGCAACAAAGTGCTATATTGATAGCAAAGACTGGTCCCTCATCAGACACTGACTTACCAGTACCTTGACCTTGGACTTCAGCCTCCAGAATTTAAAGTTAGAATTAAAGTTCTCTTCTTTATAGAGAGGCTCAGGTATTTCGATATAGCAGCACAAATGGACTAAAGACCCTTATAGATGCCTCCCCATCTCTGCTTCTGTTCCTGCAGCGGCTTCTAGACGTATGGGGTATGTGTGACCTGAGGGTGTCGGGGAAAACAGACCCTCAGATCCAGCTTGTGTCCTACCTGACCACTGGCTTGGCCTGCCTGCGTTCCTCTGTTTCTGCTTGCTCAGTGGTCACCTTACTGGCATCTGCAGGTGAGGTCTTGGTGTGTGTAGCTTGTGGTCTGCGGATGTCCTGCTTGATGCAGCACGGTGGTGCCTGGCTGTTGACCCTGCCTCTCCTTTCTTTTGTCTTTCCTCATGACCCCTGAAGTTTGGCGACAGCTATTGGTGAGGCCCAGGTAGTGTTGCCAGATTTAGCAAATAAAAACTCAGGACACCTACTCAAATCTGAATTTCAGATAAACAATGAATAACTATTTTAGAGAGCATGTTTAAATATTACAAAGAATATGGTGTGCTGGCATTCAGATTTATCTGAGTGTCTCATCTTTCATCTAGCTACCATTACCCTTGACCCAGTGCCCCGGGAGACAAAGTCAGGGGCTCCCGTCAAGCAGCCTTTCTGGTGGCTCCACCAGCCACCCTCGCAGGAAGCTGCTGTGTCCCTCTGCAAGGCAGAGGCTAACATCAAGGTGCCTTCCTTTCTCTAGGTGTCAGGGACTCCTGGAAAGAGCAGCAGTAGGGGCCTTTCTCAGTAAACAGATCTGCTAGTCTTCCACTTCCTTCCCGGTGTGGCCATCCACGCTGGTGTCCAGAGGCTAGGAGGTCATGGGCAGGAGCCCTTTCCCGAGCTGTCCTCCCCTTTACCTTCTCCCTGTCTCCGCCTTTTTCCTCCACCAGGTGAAAAGCACTTTCCCTTTTACTTTCCCTGTGTCAAATCCTCCCATCATGGAACAGCCAGCCTCATGCCTGGCGGCCACAGCGTCCAGGATGTTTTCTCTGCGTGATGGAGAACTCCGCGACCTGCATTCTCTGACCTTGCTTCTGCTTCTGTTAAAGAATTAAGGGAACGTGGAAAAGCCTCTCTCAAGGTGATGACCAGGCTTAAGTGATAGTTATCTTCTTAAAGTCCTATGCTGAATGTCAGGTACTATTTTTCCCCCTTGCATTCCTCCGTACCAGGCCTGTTCTCCCCCTGGATAGGACTATCTTGTAATTAACTCCATTTTAAAGGTTTGGAGGTGGGCTGAACACTGCGCTTCAGCATATTAACAGATTCACAAGGAGGAAGGGGAATTTAAACAGAAGACAAAAAGGGAAAACGTATTCTTTATTTGGTAGCAATGAAATCTGTTTCAGCGTTATTGGATTATAAAGGGCCAATTTTTATCTAGAATCTGTGCCTCTGGAAACACAACCTGCAAAGAAAAATACATTTCCACAGATTTTTTAGATTAAACTCAATGATGGTATCGAAAATTTGCCTAGTGTGGCTGGTTTTATATGTACTTTTTAAATATACAGCCTTTTCTGAGAAGCATTTATATTATAGATCATCAGGTATTTTAGTGAGACGATCCAAATTCTTTATGTCCAGATTTAAGATCTTCCACCATCAAACTATGTTTTGAAGAACAAGTCATTTTCTTTTTGCCTCTAATTCCCAGATTGGACTGCAGTACACACCCTTAGTGCCCCTGGTTTGCAGCTCTTGCTAATGCTTTATTATCTTCAAAACTTGACTCAAACCTCTGAGCAGCTCGAACTGTTCCTTTCTTCATGAAGCCCTTTAGCCCTACATCTACCTTCTGCAAAATAAATCTTTACATCCTGCATATTCCCATAGCACATGATTTACACATCTAATATGCTCAATAATCAACATGTAGAAAACTTGCCATTTTATCAAATGAGTTTTGTGCTTATTATTTAATTGCAACACTGCAACATTCTGCACAGTCTCTTGGGTCGACGTCTTAGCTCTCCCGCTGGCAAGGAAGAACCTAGATAGTGAGGCTCCAATTTCCCATTTTCCTGTAATTCCTTGTATTACATGTTGCATATGACAAGCATCCCCATCTGATATTTATTGACTCTGAATTGGTAGCAGCGTCCATACCCACCAGAAGGGATTTCTAAATGTAAGTGGTGACCCTGTGTCTAATATTGCCCCTGCAAGCACTGCCGGCCTCAAACTCCACCTCCAGCTTTGAAGTCTGGCAGCCACCTCAGAACATTAATAGGGAAAGCTGTGACTTGCTGGGTAATACCACACTGCCGTGGAATAATCATTTTCAAATGAATCAACAACAGCAGCTATTTGCCTGATCTAATTAGCATCACCTTTTTTGAGCAGGCGGGAAAAGGTTGGCATATTCTGTATGATGCACCATGCAGCAAATTATATAGACAAGGCAACATCACAGGGTCAGGCGCCCACCTTGTGGCTGAGGGCTTTCTGGCGGTGGTTTGTTTTTTTTTTTCCTTCCCTACGCTAGCTCAATAAATTGCTTGCCTCATTTCAAGGATGAGAACCATAAGGAAATCCTTAATCTGAAATTCAGCCCAATTGTGGTTTCTGTATTTAAGGAGACTTATTCCGTAGGAACATTACAAGAGCAAAGATGAAATTCTCTTCACATCCAAGAGTACTTGGGAAGCAATGAGAAATTAATGTGTTTATCTGGCAGGAATGTTAAGGACTTTTATCGCTCCCTCAGAGTTAAGTAGCTTTCATTTCCAAAGTCAAAGTCTGTGGATATTCTTCGAGGGGGAAGGACTGAGGGAGGACAGGTAGCAGGGGCTGCTCAGTCTTCAGGAGAAAAGAGTTTGTAAGACGGCAAGGTAAGTATACGTGTGGGAGGGGAGTGTGCTCATGGTCAAATGCTGTGAGCTCTCTCATTAGAAAGGGTGGTGGCAGTTTGGGAAGGGGCAGGGAGACAAAGGCTTTGAGGAATGGATCGTAAGGTGGTGATGTGCTGGAGTTAGCTTGCCAAAGCACATCTCTGTCCAAATGTGATCAGAGCGAATTGAAAACCAATCTTTTCTCCATAGTTTCAAACTCTTATGAGACTGTAAGACGAGGAAGGACCCCTCTGTGATGACTGAAGTTGCATCTGTGTCCACCCTGGTGAGATTGAAGCCAGATACAATTCAGAGCAGAGAAGTAAAGTAGGCACCCGAGAGCCAGGCTTCTTGAATTTGTAAATCTGGCCCTGCCACTTGCTAGTTGTGCAAGCTTGGGTAAATAGCTTAGTTCCCTTATCTTTAAAATGGGAAAATTATATTAGCAATCTTATAAGGCTGCTTTGATGACAGAGTAAATATTTTTGAAGATTTCAGAGCAGGACCTGGTATATATGAGGCACCATCTCGAAGTTCATCTTCAGTGTTGTTTCTGGGATGATGTGGAGGAGCATGTTCCGTATCTGCAGAATTACTCAGCATCCTTGGACCCCCCCTCAGATACCAAAAATCTACAGGTGCTCATGCCCCTTACATAAAATGTCATATTTGCATACAGCCTACGTGTACATCTTTAAATGACTTGTAATACCTAATACAATGTAAGTGCTGTAGAAATAACTGTCAGAATGTACTGTTGGGGAATAAAATAATATGCACATGTGCAGTATAAGTACTGTGCTGTGAATAATTTTGATCTGAGGTTCTTAGGGTGTGGATAGGAAGTGCTGAGTGTATATTGTACAAATGGTCCCATTACTATGTATGTGTCCTTTGTTAAATACAGTCTTCCATGCAGTTAACTTTATTTTTTAAAATTAATTTTATTGGTACACTGTCAATATGCATAATGATCACCTTCATCATAGGGAATTTGTACCTGTACTTAATATATGTTGATTGTTTTTTCCCTTATTCCTCTCCTCTCCCTTCAACCCCTTTTCCCCTCCTTATTTATAAATCTTCATTTCTATTTTTTCCTTCTTTTTTTTTCTTTTTCCTTTCTTTCATTCCTCTTATACTTTCCCTTGTTCCCCTTCCCATTTGAATATTTTCTTCCTACTTTCCAGTATCTATCATCCACTTTGGTCCTTATTTGTGCTTTTAGTTTCTCACACAAGAGAAACAATGTGATATTTAAACTTGTGTGTCCAGTTTATTTCTCTTAAAAGTATGGCCTCAAGGTACATCCATTTACCTAAAAATGTCTCAAGTTTTTTCTTCTTTATGGCAGAATAGTACTCCATTGTATATAACACCATATTTTCTTTATCCATTAATCCAATGATGGGCATCCACACAGTTAATTTTAGATGGAAATTTCTTAAACAGTGTCATTGTGTACATCTTCTATGTTTGTCTTTGTATTTGTGCTGCCTCTCGGTTCTCACAGCACTTCCTGTTAAGATGTTATAGATATGTGCCATTTCCGAGTCCTTGCCCCTGTGCCTCCCCTCCCCGCCCCAGTTCCTGACACACTAACTTCACAATGGGCAGTGTTTAGATTGAGCTGAAGTTAGATCTGTTGTAAGGTATTTGCCTCAGTGCTCAGGCTTAGTCAATGCTTTCTGATGGGGCTGGCAGGAAATCCGATTTAGTAAAGGGTTTAAAATGCTATGGCTCCTTGGTCAAGAGGAAAGTGAGGCCCTGAAGTCAGTGCCATGAGATGACATGGAAATTTAGAGGCGCAATTGGCTGCTGAGTCTTCTTGCTCAAAAGCTTCCAGGATTGAGATGTCATCTAGTGCTTCTCGCCAGAGAGGGACTCCAAGGCCAGGAGACCTTTGTCAGAGCAAGAATTTAAGGGAACCGTGGAGCAGGCTTTGTCGGGAGGGAACAGCTGTCTCGCAAGCAGAGATTTCAGCGGGGACTGAGTTTTTAAATACAGGGTCATGTGGGGGACTTTTCTTCTCCTCCTCAGTCATTGTCATAGGAAAGCAGGTAGCCAGGCCCCTTTCTTCAACTCACAGGAAGTGTTCCTATGAACTTAATGGTTTGGTTAACCTAATGTTCTTGTATTAGTTCAGGACCCTTCGTTTAGCAAATAAACACAAAATGCATTGGAAAGACAAGGCTACATAGCCAGGGCGGACTTTCTGAATTAAAATCCCCACAATAAAGTAACAACTAATACAGATGGGACCCTAGGTCCTGGGCGAGTTGGCATACATGTCATTTCATCCATCCTCACAGGGGCCTGAAGAGATACATTGTTACTTTCTTCATTTTACAGAGGCACAATGAGGCTGACACAGATGTCAACCAATGATTCCAAAACTGCAGTTAAGAAGTACTAGTCTTTGATTGGAAGCACCCTCTAATCTCCTCTCTAAACATTAAAGTTTATAAACATTGAAGAATGGACCAAATTAGGCCATAAAAGAATTTCTCACAAATAATGATCATAGTAAAGAATTCAAAATCTGCACTCTAATTTTTGTTGTTATTTTTTAAAGTCACTTTCAATGTTACAATTATTGCATTTAAAATGTTAAGAGGAGAACATTGTGTAAAGTCAGAAAAATAAAGAGGGCCATGAAAACGGCAGGAATGAATAAAACTCAGAAAGCATGAAATAAGATGAGGTCAATGGGTCCAAACATACCGGTTCTGACTGTGTGGTGGGCCAAGGGCTCTCTCTTATCCCATTTAACTGTAAGTCTAAACACAGAGACAGAGAGGGGTCAGAAGGAAAAGACAGAGCAAGAGGTCACCTTAAAAATACAAATAAAGGAAGGCCAACCACATGGCGTCATTCATATCAAACACCGTAGGAAAAACAAAACATTACACAGAAAACAGCTTTTAAGTGTAGGTTTGAGTTTCCAGTGAGATACAAGGAGAGGAGTGTTTTTGCACAATAATAGCGAAAGACATTCACATACCGTCTTCAGAATCTGAGAGAGGGTTGAATCGAATTGTGCTGTAGTGTAGCCCAGTTCCGAGACCACAGACAGTGCCGTTTTAGCAGCGTTATTTTAAATCCTTGGCCGGCATATCCTCCCGCCCTGGGGGCCCGGACCCTACAGAGGGTTCCCAGGGATTTCCTTATTTGCTTCCTTCCCTTACGCTTCCTTGTGACGCCTATAAACATGCCACACAATTACAAAGTCACAGCAGCTCACAATATTGGAACAGAGACACCCTGTTAAATCCGCTCCTGACAACTGGGGTCCCTTTTATATTTCATTTATAAAATCAACAACTGCAACTGCTGTAGGCGCAGACTGTTACCACCCAGAGCTCAGGGAGTTCTGGGCAGAGCAAGGCTGTACCCTGCTCAGGCGGGGCCACCGAGGGACGAGGACCAGCTAGGGGATGAGGAGTAGCTCCCTGACTCCTTAGCCAGCCCAGCAAGTGTCCCCCTCTGAAGGACCAATTCAAGAGCAAACACTAAGGGCTGAAGGCCACAGCAGCTTGAGTAATGGACCGGACACCACACCAACGGCCCCACCAGTGCCCCCACTGTGCTGGATTCTTCTTTCATTTCACCTCACATGCACTTAGAAATTGAATCCCTCATACTGAAAGTTGGGAAAGAAAAAACCCCTGGTGTTCCCTGCTAGTTCTTAGTTCAAAAGCCAGTCTAAAAGTTTTGCTGGAAAGACCAGCCCTGGTCCTCCCCTTTGAAGATAAAGAGCCTCATACTGCCCCGGGGACCCGGCGGCCTACAAGTGCCTCACCCAGGGGGCACCCGGTCTGTAGTGTGGGGCTCCTTGCACTTCCTCCATGCTACAGTCAATGGCGTTTCCTCACCTGGTCCGTGCCAACCTCCGCTGTGCACATGGCTGCTGGATCATTCCCTAGATTGAGCTTCTGACAGTTCCCAAATTAGACAGTTCACAGCAAAGTTTCCAGGGAGGGCCTTGCTAACTAGAGTCTCTTTCCATCCAAATCCACCCCATGTCTTTTTTCTATTAGGACCTAAATTAGAATGATTCTCATCCCAAGAAGACTTCAGTGAGTTTTCTAGTATAAAAGACAGTTGAAATTAAATCCAGGTGGTAAATGTTTATTGAGTTTCTGCAAAGATCTGGGTTTTTCATCTTCAAAGATCTCAGAACTAATAGACAGAAAATGTGCACCCACGATCTTACCTTTGGTGATAAAGTAGAGATGTATGTACAGTAGTCCCTCCTTATTCAGTTTTGCTTTCCATGGTTTCAGATATCTATGGTCAACCATGGTTTGAAAACATTAAATAGAAAGTTACAGAAGTAAACAAGTCATTTGTTTTGAATTGCATGCCATTTTGAGTAGTGTAATGAACTCTCACATAGTCCTGCTCTATCCCACCAGGATTTGAGTCTAGCATATGCACACTGTACAGGCTGCCTGTCTCGTCCCCTTCTCTGACCCACTGGCTATTACAGTATTGCAGTGATCATTTTCAAGTAGCCCTTATTTTGCATAATAGCAGCCCCAAAGTACAAGATTAGCAATGCTGGCAATTCAGTTATGCCCAAGAAAAGCCATAAAGTGTTTCCTTTAAGTGAAAAGGTAAAAGTTCCAGACTATGTAATAAGAAAAAAGAATTATATATTAAGGTTGCTAAGATCTACGGTAAGAACAGACGGAAAAAGCATGAAATTATAGGACTTGGTATTATCCAGTTTCAGGCACCAACTTGGGGTCTTGGAACACATCCCCTGTGGATAAATGGGAGTGAGTATAACTTTTTTACAAATTATATATTCAGAAGTGTTGCTTGCCAAAGGCTTTCCAATTCTTCATCTTGAGCAAATTTAGTCATTTGCAGATTTTCAGAAAACGAAATGACTCAATTGCTATATTCATTCTAAAACTCTGGCCACCCATATTCACTCCCCTGAGAACTTTGAAAAGCCACATTTCATATTAGGACTTTTATAAAGAAGTCCAGCTATTCCTCTGCTGGGTATCTTCCCAGAAGAATTGAAAACATCATACCACAGTGGTATATGCACAACCGTGTTCATAGCAACACAATTTGTATTAGCTAAGTCTTGGAAACAACCCAAATGCCTAACAACTAAGGAATGGCTAAAGAAAATGTGGTTTTTCTACACAGTGGAGTACTACCATGCCATAAAAAAGGATAAACTAGAACATTTGTAGGTAAATGGATACACCTTGAGAACATACTCTTAAGTGAAATAAGTCAGACATATTGAATTGTTTCTCTGATATGAGAAACCATAAATGTAAATAAGGACAAAGAGGTATAATAGATATTATATAAAAGAAAGAAAATATTCAAAAGAGAGGAGAACTAGAAAGGCAGAAGGGGGAAAAGAAGGAAGAGAAAAAGGAAAGAAAGGGGAGAGGGAAAAAAATAGAAAAATGTAAATAAACCTGCAGTAAATAGGGTGGGGGAGTGGAAGGGATGGATGGGGACAAGGAGGGGAACCAAGATACATCATGTACAGGTACAAAATAACCATGATGAATGTGATCATTACGTATACAATGTACCAATACATGGTCTTGGTTTAAAAAAATTAATATCACTTTAAAAAAAAAAAAGAAGTGCTACTAATTAGCTTCCAAAGGTAGGACCTAAGTGAATATGGCATAGGAGAAATCAAAATGTGCATGAGATGCTTTTTTAAAATTTCAGTCTTTCTGGAATTTTTGTGGATACTTGTACCCTTTACTAAAGAAATGCTTGATGCCAACATGGGCTGTCATGGTTGGGATAAATAAGAGACTGTCCTTAGGATGCTGTGTCTTTGAAATAGATTTGTGGAGAGCAGCTCATTTGTAACGCCCAGATTCTTTTCTTGCTAAATGTATGTTTATGGCAAAGTATATGCGTGTGTGTGTGTGTGTGTGTGTGTGTGTGTGTGTGTGTGTGTAATCAGCCAGACGAATTATCCCAGAGCACCCCTTCGGTGATCTAAGCAGGACCTGTATAGTCTGTGAGAATGTGGTGCCTGCCACCCTGAGGAAATATTTTATGTTTTGGTAAGAATCTACTTTTTAGGACCTAAGCCGATAAGACTTCAATCCATATCTGCCTGAAAAAGGAGTATCACATTCCACAAAGGATTCTGTCTTAGTTACGTTCCCCTTTCTGGGACCAAATACCTGACACACACAAGTTAGAGAAAGGGAGGTTTATTTTAGCCCACAGTTTGTAGAGGTTTCGGTCCATAATTGGCCGGCCCAAGGCAGGGTGGCATGGCAGAGCAGCATTGCAGAGGAGAAACAGTCCATGGTAGAGCAGGCAGAAAGCAGCAGCAGCATTGACCCTCCCTTTCCCTTTCATTCCATTTAGGCTACAAGCCTATTCGTTGGTGCCACTAACACCCAGTATCGGTCTTCCTGTTATCTACATCCAGGACTGTGCTAAACCAGTGGATTAATTTAGTTATCCCACAACATTAATCCATCTTCACACAGTCTAGATGCAGCCACCTCTGAAAAGTCCCACCTATGAATGCATGAGGCATTGGGGAGACATCTAGATCCAAGCCATAACAGATACTCTATTTGGATGTAGTATCAATGTTTTGTTAACGAATGAATGAATTAGTTAATTAATTATTTTTTCTCGTTTTTTTCGAGACAGGTCTCATGATGTAGTTCAGCCTGACCTCGAACTCACTATGTAGCCCCAGATAGCCTCAAACTCATGACAATCCTTCTGCCTCAGCCTCCTAAGTGCTGAGATTACAGGCATGGGCCACAACACCTGGCCAGTGAATTTTTTAAAAAGAAGTATGTAAGGTAAACTTCTAATGAAAAAAAAATAGCTTTTTCAGTGTTTGAAAAACAAAGGCTCATCTCACATTTTATTTCATGTTGTTTAAAATTTGTTAAGTGTTTTGGCAATAAAGATTTGAAATTTGATTTTGATAAATACTGTGTGGCCTGGAGAAAGATGATCTTCCACAACAATCAAGAGTCCTTTGTGTATATGATTAATAGCTACTAATAATAGAGGCCCATTCACAATTCTTAAACTTCAAAATCTTAAGCTTTTTGACACTTATCAGCAGCAAAACCTGATCTAAACCTACGGAAGGATACTTATATCTTCATTTCTTTGACTTTATATGATGAGTTATGTATTTCCCAGAAAATTCACTCACTCACATGTTGATTTTATAGAGTGGCGTTCCACACCGTGGTAGGGGATCATGTAAGCTGATGTACCAGGTTGGCTTTCTAGACTCTAAGCTAGTCTAGATTCCAAAAGACATCTGGCCAAAGGTTTAAAACAAAGGGGGGGAGTCTATAAAATTATACTGTAATGGACACAATTACATTTTTCTTTTTTATTAGGAGGATCATTTTATGCATTGTATTCATGCAAAATTTGTACCTGGTTGCACTGAAGATGGGGTCTACTTCCTGGAAATATATTTTTTCTTACCAGTTTTCTCCCATCATTAACTACTGGGTGTTTACTCACAACCTCAATTCAGTTCAGTGTGTATTGCTAGCTTATTCTGCCCAGGCACTGGATACCTCTAGGTACCTAGAGAAGCAGAGAGATGAGCAAGATGCTCTGACCCATTCAGAGTGAACTGGCGGCAGTGCTGACACATAAACGATGCTCGTCTGTAATGAAAGGTTACATATCATAAGAGTCTGAGCTACAAACAAAATGCTGGGGGATCGAAGAGAAAGTAACACACTATCAAGGGAAGCTTCACAGAGGAGGTAATATTTGAGCTTACACATTTGAGATTTTCAAATGTGAAGGGAGGGATGCTATTTCAAAGCTTTTCACTAGTCAGAGAAGTCCTGACTATTATTTTTTTTTTAATTATGCTTGTATGTAAAAAAGGAAAAAAACAGGAAGAAATTCCAAAGCAGGCTTACAAAGACAGACATATATTTTAATGTTTACTTTGAATGCTTTTTGCATAGAAAATGCAATGGAATAAAACTGTAATCATAGGATAGCTGCTGCACTGAAAAAAAAATAAGTTGAGGTCTAGTCTTCTTTAGGAAGAGTGATCTGGTTAAAGTGGCATAACAGAAACAATCTTTGAATCCCACCAGTTACTCCTGTGATCGTATATATTGACTTGGCAATGAGGTAAATGTCTAACCTTAAAGGTCTATATCAAAGTGAGGCTAGTATGAAATAAAAACTCTGAGCCCCCTGACACCTGTCACAAGCTGCCTCCTTGGCATGGACAGAGGTGTGTGTGTGACAGTATGGACAAGGCCTGGGAGAGGATGCACACATTATACCGAGCCATGCTCAATTTTGTGAACAGCCTTTACTCTCCACCACTTTGTGCCCTTTCATATGCTGCCATCCTTTGCACAAGATGTTCTATTCTGGTCCTGAAAGAAAAAAGTAGTCTCTTGTGTTCTTACTAGACTTCTATGTTAGCTAAACTGTAGCAATTACTACGCTGTATTGTAAGAGTTCTAATGTATATATGTCTGTCCCATTTAGGACATATCATTTTATCTTTGTAAAGCTAAGGATTGTCATAGTTAGTGGCACATTATTACTATAAGTTAAGCAAATATACAAAAGTTGAGGCGAGATGATGGAATGTCTTAATATCAAGTGGATGAAGCTTAGATTTTATTTTGTACCTGTCTCATTCCTGTTAGGCCGGAATGTACCCCAGTAACAAACAATCCCCAAATGTCAGCAATCCCACCAAGTTTATTTCCTGCCCACATCACATGTCCCTTGAGAGCCATAGAAAGGCTCTGCCCATTGTCACCACTGAGGCGGCCTGACTAGGCAGGCTTTATCTTGATATGTGTTTCTAACAATCGCACACTGCTAGTTAAAGATCCCGCCGCGTTTGTCACTTCCGCTCATGCGCATAGACCAAAACAGCTCGCATGGCTACACCCAATTTTAAAAGGGGTGGGAAAGGATAGTCCTGCTCTGGAAGATCAAGAGCGAGAATTATCAGGTCGAGATCACTAATGACAACTTAAGCAGAACAGGGAGTCCCACCAGGTTCCTTTAAAAATAGAAAACTAGAAACATATGGCTGAGAATATAGATAACATATGAAGGCGTGCATAGATTACCTGAAATTGGGTTCCTGGGGAAAGCAAGCTGGGAGACACACTGAACTAACCGACAGCTGAAGTTTAGGAATCTCTCAGCAGTCCTTGCATTGAACTGGTGTATTCACATTAAGCAAGATACTTATTCTGGCTTCGCTTCAGTACCTCCAAGGGGAAAGCGATACAGTGATGGTAACTTTGTCTCCTGCCTTCCTGGAAGTCTGCGGGTTAATGAAAGTTGGGGGATGAGGCACTTAACTCCGCTTTCCCTTCAGTTCTGGAGAGAGCTGCCTGTTAAACAAAATGAGCTCTTTTTCCCCTCTGAGTCCACAGTACATTTCCACAGTGACAAATTTTGCCAAGCTCACCAAAATTTGAGCTAAACCTGAATAATGAGTTGACCATTTATTTTATGGATTGGATGCACATTCTGCCGGGTTTCCAAGCGGTTATGACAACAGAATCCCTCATCTATAATATCCATCCACAGCCCTCATCTATAGCTCCCTTGTTTGTTCTGAAGATAATATATTGATTGAGCCTCTTTCAATGGCGTTCTTTCCATGCTTCTCACACGAGGAAGAGTTACTGCCGTTTTCCCCAGGAGATCTAAAACGACTGCATTTTTACACGTGTTATTTACTGTACACATTCTAATACCAAAATGGTCAATTCATTTGTAATCTTTTTAACATGCCTTAGAGAATAAAGGCTCTGCTCTTATGTTTTGTTTGTATGAGGAGTATTTTTCTTATTTCTTTTTTTTCCTAACACATAGGTTTTACTTTACAACTTACGAATTGATCTTGTGTCCATAAATAGTTAACATTAATTATGCACAATTAGCATACAATAATATATGACACACATTTCAAGCACATATTAAGCAGCATAATTATACTGAATATTGTTGCATTCAGCTATGTAGGTCTACAAAATGTGATAGATGATGTGTTCACACCTATTGAGTCCGTTTACCTGGCCCAGAGTGATGATATAAAAATGAACACAGTTGAAAATAAAGGCATGTAGGCCAAATACTGTTAAATACTAGAGAATATTTCCAAGTAGTAAGAGCTGGAGGTGAGTTGGCCAGTTCTTTTGCTTTTAGCCAATAGATTATTTTAAATGCATTCTGTAGGATTTTAGAGCTCCTTCAGAATTCAAGGGCTGTTTTATGTAAAGTGTTCTGACAGGCAAAATAATTCCTCTTTAAACAAAATTCACCCTGCTCAGCAGGCTTACTGTAGAGAACAAACACATCTATGCATAGTCACAAGCAACTATTTTAGGCATAAGCAGAATGTAAGGTGTTTAAAAAGCCGGGAAGCCCTGTAACAATGTGCAGTTGGTCTAAAGCACCAGATAAAACCGAGTGAGAGGAAAAAGGCTTGGATAATTCCTCTCACCTGCTAGAATTATTAACAGCACTTTACATGTCTTTTCAAATGTTCCATCACTGCCGCCTTCAAGTTTTCTTTTTAAGTGAAATAAGATCAACGAACAGGTTATGCTTGAACTTTGACTTTCTAGTTAAGAATTCACCATTTGGAAAGCTGATTAGCCTCACAAAAATGAAAATTCCTTTAAAAAGAACCACAAAACCCCACAGTAAACACAACCTTATGTTTCACAGGTTGTGAGTATAGGAAATTGCTCTACTCTGAGTTGTCACATAAACTAATTTTTGTACCTGGACCCGCTCTGGCTATGAGGTCGAGGTAGGTTCTTCCTGCCCTCTACCCCCATCCCTGAGTGTTTTTGATTTAACTTGAGGAGCCCATTCTGAGAGCCCTTTCTTGGCTAATTTCTATTTTAAGAGCTGAATTCTGCTATTGTAATTAGTCCCCAGTTTGTGCGGAATTCTCTCAGGCATTCAGAAGATTCCAAAGATCCTAAACAAGTACTTCTCAAAATTTTCCACTGAAATATCCCTAATGTTAGAACAAAGTCAACTTGCTTTTGGGGACCTGAGAACTTAATTCAAAATAGGAAATGTCTTTGAAGTCTTTGATTTGCTATGAAATTCTACATGTACTTTGTATTTCCCAGTATAGCACGTGTGAATTGTTTTGATCAGAAAAACCTTAATATTTTCAATCCTTTATCATTGAGTTAGATAGATGGTCCAGGATGACAAACTGTGCTTTGAACATTGCCTAACCCACTGGTCAGTCCTCTCTGTGGTAGTAGGCTTTTGAAGAGAGGCCTCTTCTGTTCCATAGAAAGTCTTGATGAAACAGGCTAAACTCATCATTAAGTGCCTGTGGTTACAAACAATGGGACGAAGCAAATGTTCACCAAGAGGGAACAGCTAAAATCTTCAGTGATGCTATATCCTCAATATGCCATATCCAGACAGTGAATTCCATGCAACTGTTTAAAAGGATAAAGTCTATGTATTGCCCTGCAAGGATGTCCACAATGTAGTGTTCAAGAGAAAAAGACCGTCACTAAAGTGCGATCTCATCTGTTTATTTGTAGAAAACATTTTACAAGCTTTGTATGGAGTCTGTGAACATTTCACTTTTCACAGGAATGTACTAACTTTTTACACCAAATATGGATTACTACAAATCTAAAATGACTAATATAATCATATTTTTAAAAGGGTAAAATATTCACAGATTGTAGCCTAGACAGATAGGAATAAACTCTGATTATTCAATATTTTACTTGGAATTTTTTTTTTCCTAGTTCTGGGGATTGAACCCAGGGAGTGTTGAGATATACACCAAATGTTTTTCATTTTTGTTTTGAGGTTTTGAAACAGGGTGTTGCTAAGCTGCCCAGCCTGGCCTCAAACTTGGAATCTTTTCATCTCAGCCTCCTGGGTAGGTGGGAATCTAAGTGTGTGCCACTATACCTAGCTGAAATTTCTGTAATCTTAATACTAGAAGGGAAGATAAGATTCTAAGTGTTCTAATTGGAAGTTTTATTTAGTATTCTGGATAAATGGTTATACAGATTCATTTTTAACAATTTCATCAGATGCCTTGGTACCTAAGAACACTTAGGACATGTACAAGAGGACCAGAAAGAAAACCAAAACCTTCCCCTGTTTTCTACAATCCAGAGGTAACCTAGTGATTCTCTCTCAAATTGAGCAGAATCTGGGCTCTTACTTCCAGTAGGCATTTTTTGTTGTTGTTGTTGTTTGTTTGTTTTTGTAAAGATTTGTGGGTTGATGTAGCTCGGTGTTAGGCACTTGCCTAGCATGTGTGAGACTCTTGGTTTGACATGCAGTAATAAAAAAATGTATTTGGAGGCATGCATCTGCTCCCTGGGCTCTGGGTGGTAGCCTCTGAGTTGAGAAAAGGGGACTTTTATATTTCTCCTCAGCCTTCTCTAAATTCAGTAGAACTATGACCTCCAAGTACTCCCCAACACACAGTTTCCTTTGGAGACTTAGCAATTTGACATTGCTCATCTTAAAGCCTACTCCAAACGATCTCTACCTTCCAAATAAGATTTGACCATCACAGAGAACAGTAATGTCAGTATTTGTGGACCTGACTCAAAATTGGACAATGTTTTAAAAGTCTATGTTTTACTACAAAACTTCGTATGTATCTTGTACTCACCTGTCTGTATTTTGTGTTAAAAATGAATGTTTTAAGTTACTATGCCTGTAATCTCAGGACTCTGGGATTGCAAATTTGAGCCTGGACTGGGCAACTGTCTGGACATGATCTCAAAATAAGAAATAAATAAATGAACCAAGGAAGAAGCTCAGTGCGAAGACCCATGGTTCAATTCCCAGCACTGAAAAAAATTACTTGTCAAGTAACAGGGATGATCAGAAAGTCATACTGTCCCTTGGCCCCGAGTATTCCCTCACAACCTGCCATGGCACCAGCCTAAATGATATGTTTCAGAAATAGTTGCCGCAAAATTGTAGCTATGTTGTGCTATAGTACAAAACGAAGTGCTTTAAGTGCAAGTGTTATTCTCTTAATCACCCAGTCATTTAATAAATCTTTATTCTCTGATGTGTACGAAGCACTGGGATGCCAGGAGAACCTGGCAGTCTTAGTTCCAGCCTTCACAGAAGTTACTGTCCAGAGAGGGAGACAGTCATGTAAACGGGCAGTTAAGTAAGAAGGCAGCGTGTGAGGCTCCATGATGGGCTGCGGGATTTGATGGGGATCCAGGAACAGGTGCCAGGGGTTCGGAGATGACTTCCTGGAGAAGAGATGCCGAGGTTCAGATCAGAAGGACCACAGCAGTGTGGGTAGTGCAGGAGAGGAGGGCATTGCAGTTACGTTATGGAGCGGCAAGAGCCAGCGGCAAGAGCAGAAAGAAGCTGAGTATGACAGAGAGCAGAGTCGAGGTGAGGAATGGAAAGCTTGCCATGCAAGGAAACAGCTGGGCTGTATCATGAAGGACCTTGAGAAAGTTGGTAATGAGTGTAGACTTTGTCCTGGAGGTCAAGAGAATGCACTGAAAGTTTCTATCAGGAAGGAGATTGTGGAGGTGGTCTGCCAGACTGCAGGCAAGGGGGCAGCCTTAGGCGTTGATTTGGATTTTCTAAGCTTCAGTTTTCTCATCTTTGAAATGAAAAACATAGATCTCAAGGATTGTTGGGGGATTTAAATGGGATATTAGAAATAAAAAGGCTGGATTGGTGTCGTATATGTTAGAAGTCCAATATTATTTCCTGGTCCCTTATAAGTCTAGTTTGTATTTTTATTGGTATCTGATTTGCTATAACATGTTGATAACTGAATTGATACTGAATCACTGAATGACGGTGAGACCAATGAATGACCAGCCCTATCAGCAAATGGGTGATTGCTGGCTTTGTACAAGTTATTGGAAGCGGAGACTGTGTCAGCTTTTATAACAGTTGGAAACGACTGTTGGATACTTTTTCTTAGCCTGCATCCAAAGAGCAACAGTTTTGGGTTATGCAATGCAAGATGAAACCTTCCTTTAGGCTTCAGAAAACTATATCAATCAAAAATAAAATAACACAAAACACTAACCTACTGGTAGTTGAAATGTTGTCAGCAATATGCATATTTATGATGTTTAGTTAAATAAAATCATCTTTGGGAATGTGATTTTCCCCAGAGCTGACAAGATTTATATTTTCCTCATTATTTTATCAAGTTGCTTAGTTAAACCACACCAACAAGAACTCTATTATTCTTGAGTAGTTTTAAAAAATAATCTGTCTAGAATTATTAATACAGTCTGAAATTGAAGAGCGAAGTAAACTGACCAGCTGGAGACTCTTTATAAGAGATGCTATGCCATAGGGAACTCTGAAGAGTCATGGCAAGATGGTGAGAAGATTAGAAGGAAACACAGAAACGATATTCTGAGATCTTTCTTTCCTACCAATAGGCAAATTATTTAACAGAAGGCTAGAAACTTAGCAGAAACCACCTGGACCTTAAAAAAACAGGCTGATTATTCTGTGTAGCTATAAGGTTAGTGACTGAATCAAGAGAGGTGACATTTATTTTATTTTTTACATTTCACGGGCAGAATTAGTACCATATGTTGAAAAACCATTGGGAGATTAAAAATCACAAAATGATAAATTTCTGCTTTTAAAATAAAAAGTAGATCAAAATGCTTTTGGGGTTCCCCTTAACTTTATTTTCTTCCCCCCTCATTTTACCTTTTCTGGGGATTTTTCCATAAAATACAATCACCTAGAAACCATTTAATAACAAATTGGCTGTGATATTATATGCACATGCAAGATATGAGCTTGGATTTACTAGTTGAAAGAGAAGGATTTTCATGGAAAATTCGTCTTTACAAAGATCACACATTATTTTCTCAGACTCCCAAAGCTTCAGCTAAGGAAAACCAAGCATTCTCTTTGTTTGGACTTTAGAATTTTTTTCCATCATTTGAATAAAAAGTAATATTTCTACTTAATCATACTTCTGATATTCTTCCTGTCACGCAGTCCTATAAATTAGACTGTTAGAGCCTCATTCCTTTAGGTGAAGAGTAAGTGCTTACTAAATTCCTTAAGAAGGGATTAGCAGTTAGTCTTTTGCATGCCATACCGCCAATAGCTCCGAACTGACCACTACAGAAGGAGAAAGATGATTTTAAAAGTGACAAAATAGGGAGACTGAGGCTACCAACACAAATCAGCTGCTACCTTGGTGGTTTAGCTAAGCTCAGCTACAGATGGTTCCAGTAAAGGTGGTTCTTTTTATTTCCATGGTGAGACTATTTGTTGGCAGTCTAGAGGATCTGCATTTGAGTCCTGGGGAAGTCTTTTAGGCAGCAATTAGTGGGAAAGCTCTTCCTGGCTAGCCCCAAACTGACCTAGTGGGTAGTCACAGACATTCCAGAAAAGTCACAAGGTGATTCTTTCTTTGAATGGATTTATGTACAAGCAACAGGGAACACAATGGAAACAACAGTAGCAAGAACAAAAGAATTATTGAATTTGTAGTTGGGGCAGAATGTTTACGCTTTAAAAATGAAACTTTGACAATACAACTAAAGACCATCTGTAATTAGTTTAGCAGCTGAAAACAAGTGATGAGATGAATTCAGAATAAAATGAGGGTGGAGACATCAGCCAGCCAGCCCGCCCACTCTAAAGACCTTCCTTATACTCTGAGAAGCAGGCTTCTCAGTTAACATTATACACACATTTTGAATGCAAGTGAATATTCACAATGATGCCCAACATTTACTGAACACTGTGTTAGACAACTTGGCATCACAGGGACAAAATACATAAAATAAATCAGTGTTTAAGGAGGAAAAGTTTAACGCGACTCACGGTTCTGGAAGTTTCTGTTCATGGCTATACCAGAGATCTTTTCACTCTCAACTTCCCAGAAGCAAAGAGAAACAGGAAGGGGCCAGAGTCCCAATATCCTCTTCCGGAGCATCCCCATGACCGAACTTCTGTCTGCTAGACCCCACCCCTAATTCCACCACCTCCCAGTAGGACCAAGCTGAGGACCAAGCCTTCAGCACCCGGGCCTTTGGGACACATTTCACACCCAAACTTTAGCAAGCACTGTAGCAAGTTCTATATTAAGATTCTTTGGTTGATTTTCATAATAACCTGGGCGTTATAATTATCTTCATTTTACATGAGAGGACACCATAGCTTGTAGGTAAGTAGTTTACCCTCGATTTCGTAGATAAGCAATTGTGTTTGTTTTCTAGATTTAGTGAGGCACAGACCTGCTGGCTTAAATGATAGCAGTTTATATTCTCAGAGCACAAAGGCTGGAAGTCCAAGATCAAAGTGCCAGGAGGGCTGATTCGTTCAGGCCTCTCTCCCTAGTGTGTAGCTGGCTGTCATCTCCCTCAGTCCTCACAGTCTTTCCTCTGTGGCCATGTCCTGACCTCTTATATTACAGATACTTTAGGATAAAATAAGAGCTTAGCATAATAGCTTCTTTTTACTTTAATTCTCATTGCAAAGACCCAAATACAGTCCCATTCTGCAGTACTGTGGTGAGGACATCCACATATGAATTTGTAGGGAAACACAATTCAGCTCGTAACAGCAATTTTAAAACATTTGGGAAAAGGGGGAAAAAAGCAGCAAGATACATCATGTGCAGGTACAAATGCCATATGATGAATGTTATCATTATGTATATCTAAAATGTACCACTAAAATAATAAAAAAAAATTTTTACATACACATTTGCTATAGATAAAATAATTGGGTTATAATAGACAAGTGTTCTGTTGGCCAGTGAAACAGAAACCACTCTAAGCACTTCAAAATAAGAAATTAGTTACCAGGAAATGGTTCTACAAGTGATGGCAGACTTGAGAATAACGGAAACAACCTAGAGATGAACAAATTCGGGAAGACCCCAGGGCCAGTGGGAGGAAGGCCTTGCAGCCACGGGGGCAGCTTGGGATCTGGGTCATCCAATGGCTCAGAATCGTTGTGGTCTGCCCCACAGCAGCTGGGGCTACTGAGGGCAGGGCTGCTGGCCAAGAGAAGGTGTCTTAGTTACTTTCTCATTACTGGGACAATATACCCAACATCCACAAGTTAAAGGAGGAAAGGTTTGTTTTGGCTCACAGTTAGTAGAGATTTCAGTCCACAGTCGACTGGCTCCAAGGCAGGGTGGCATGGCAGAGGGGCACGACAGAAGAGAAACAGTTCATGGCATAGCAGGCAGGAAGTAGCGTGAGTTCCTTCTTCTTTCCTGTTTTATTCCATCCAGGCTACAAGTCTATTGGTTGGTGCCACCCACACCCAAGGTGGGTCTTCCCTCATTGGTAAATCTATCATCCACACCCAGAACTATGCTAAATCAATCGATCCAGTATCACACCCATGATCCAGTCGCCTCCTAAAAGGCCCACCTATGAGTGGATGAAGTTTTGGGGGGACATCTAGACATAAGACATAACAGATGGGGATGCTTCCCAGAAGAGAGAAGGAGCAACAACTTGCTCCCACTGCATTGCTGCCTCGGGGTGAACTCCCTCCAGCTGGAGGGCCCAAGCATGTCATAAAGATGGCCCCTTATTGCCTTCAACAAAGACCAGAGCAGCGAAAGGCGAGTGAGGCTCTAACAGCTAACAGCTAACAGCCACGGACCAACACAACCTGCCTGTTTATGTCTCAATGTGGACCTGGGTATTTCTTGACTGGTGGTTTTGTGGGCCTTGTAACATCACCAGCGAAATCCTGCATGAAACAGAAACATCTGAATTGTTTGCACCTGCTTTAAAGCCAAGCTGTGGGCACTTGCTTGCTTGAAGAAAGCCCGGACTACCATTCCCATACACATCGCACACACATAATTTTGTATTGATGAACTTAGTTTTCTTCAAAGTGTTGTCTGGATGTGCTTAGCCCATGAGATTGTTTTCTAAATGGGCCAATGCTTGTAAGCAGCTTTGAGACTGTAAAAATATGACTTACCTGACGACTGCTTGGTTCACTTGCTGCCTGTCTTTCGCATATTTTCTCTTCCCATATGCAGTTCTTTGGGAGAGGAATTTGCCTGCAGAAATCTGGGCCTCCAGGAGCATCAGGCTTGTTCCTAGAGTACGTGTGGAGTGCTTTGTGGGGAGGGGACAGGGAAAAGGGGAATACAGGTTTCACGTGGCTAGAATGCTTGGCAGTGACGAGCAGATGAGAGGCATGGGATGTCGGACATGTTAGCAGAATCACTTAGAGCAGCTTGTTCTCTATGCAGAGACTTTTTCAATACCCAGCGTTTTTGCCTGCTTAATGTACTCTGCATTTTCCACAGTCAGACCCCACTGCATGGTTAATGACACAAGTTCCAGGAAGCTTGGGGACTCTGCCAGTAGACACCAGAGACACCAACCTTGTCAACGTAGAAAACGACGACATATTTACAGTACGGTGAGACACTCATTTCCCAGGCCCCGAAAGCAACTCAGGAACGAGAGATGTGATGTGGACACACCAGTCACACAGGCAGATTCTCAGAGGGCAGCGTCACCTACCAATCCTCTCTCCTAAAAATGCAGCTCAGCAGAGGACTAATTCCAAGTAATTTCATGAAACAACAGGTCGGAGTGGGAATTATCCTAGGGATGGGGACAAACAAGTAGCTGTGTGCACAGGCAGGCACACGCCGAATCACCTGTCATGCTGACGTTCCTAATAATAGCAAGCATATCAAAGGCATAGCTGACGAAACCACTTCAAACAAGGCATGCTAATTAGTAAATATAATTCAGCTGTCGGGATGCCGCCACACCCACTGAGCAATATTGCACTCGTGGCATCCACATTTGTGACTCCAAAATGGAATGATTTAAAACAGGTGGCCCAGTCTTCACAAGTGTAGCTCTTTGCTTATTGGTCACCAGGGCTTGCCAGGAGCTCAGGCTATGCTACACCTTGGAGGCTTTCCTGTTAACTCTTGCTAGCATACATTTTTGTGGGGGCTGAATTTATAGTTGGAATGGTTTTATCCCCAGCATCCGGTACAATGCTTGGTTCATGGTGGGAAAAATTAATCTCTAAAATGGTCTCTGAATTTGCACAAATTCTGTCAGAGATTTTTTTCTTGTGGGAAGGGAGAGTTTAATTATAAACAGAAATTTGGATAAGAGGTTTCAGTTTGGACTGTGCAGAGTTCTGTAGAGGTCATGCCATCTTATTCTTCAATTTAGGATACCTGTGAGTAGTTGATATGAAAGTAGTTTGCAACGTGGTTGTTCATTGGAATCATTTGCAGAACTTTAAAAACTTCTGGTCCTGGAATTCTGAAGGAATTGGCATCAAGTGCGGCTTACGCAGTGGAATAGTTTACTCTTCCCAGATGATTCCAGTGTGGAGCTGAGCTTGAGTACAAAGTTAGACTCTTCTCTTGTACAGATGTGTGTATTCAGTGTTACTGATGATGATCTCAAGTGACCAGATCGGAAATGATTTTCATCTCTTAAATTACCAACAAAGGGAGCCAAGTCTCATCCTTCATGGAAGTCAGTGTAATTCTCTCCTAAACACCACATTTACAGGTTAGTGACATGGGTGCATGGCCCACTTTCCTCTCTTTTTGATGAGAGACACCTCTCTCTTCATGCTTTGGGGTTCCCTCTCTCCTCCTTCCCTTACCCTTATCCCTCCACTAGATTTAGAGAGGAATATGGAGTGATTGATTTTAAATCACTGTGCTTGGATCACAAATGGCATTCTCCTTCCCTGAGGGGTCCAAAAAGCATTTGGTCTTGAGGGCTGTCTTAGCACTCGGTGGAGAAACTGGGATTAAGTAATGCAATAGAGGGAAGTGACCAAGGTTCCCGAAGTTTCTATCCATATTGTTAATGACAGTTTCTGTTACATAGCTCAGGGCCTCCCCTCCAGACCGGTGACAGGAAGATGGGATCCACGAAACCTTTTCCTTGGCTTTCAGCCTCTTTCCCTCTTAGACGAAGAACATGCCAAGACTCAGCCACCATAACCTGCTCTCCTCTGCTGCTGCGCGATGCAGGCAGAGTGACAGACAGGTCGACCCTTGTTCAAACTGGACCATTTGGTCTGAGACCCTCCAGCTCAGGGCCTTGGAGCTCGCTTCACATTTCTGCCTCAGCCTGGGCATCTAACCCCTTTTAAAACATTACCTCTATGGAAAAATATGTTTAAAATTGTGAACAGTTCAGATGTAAACATACGTTTAGGGAACCCAACCTGTTGGTAAATCAGACAGCTGATAATCCTAGCTTAGTATATATAGTTCAAAGGATAGAACTCATAATGTAAATTAATCTATCATCTTGGGCTAAAGCAATAACTGATATTATCACTCAAACCAAGATGCTAGAAAGTATCAAAGGTCTACTGTGAGAATAATTGGTGATGTTACTGAGTTCTAGCATAACCTGTTATTTACTGTCTGGATATTTTCAAGGTGTGAGGAGAGGCATGAGTTTGGAATAATAATTGTTTACAAGTACAGAACCTCACTATGATTCAACCATACTAAAGATACTTCTTATGACAATGGCATGGATTAGACTTTGTTATTGCTCACACTTTACAGATGGGTAAACTGAGACACAGAGACATTAAATAATTTTTCTATAGCAGGGCATTAAATTCATACATGTCTAAGCTCTGGTTTTCCTGGGGCAAGGTGACCTCTGAGTCAAGTCAGTAAAGATTGACCTGTGTTACCTCTGAAGATGAAAAGGCAGGACACTGGCTCGGCCTTGGCATTCTTCACAATGACGGTATCAAAGGGAGCAGAGTCCCATGTGTGTGGTGAGTACTTGGACACTTGGCATGTTTCAAGGCCGGCACCCTCGAGGAGCAGACTTCGAATGCTGTCTTGTATGATTTCTCCATCACTGGTCTTCTCACTCTGAGTTGGGGGCCACATTAGGAAAGCCCCTAACAGTGATGGGAACCTTTTAGAGACTGAGTACCAAGCTGCAACCCAAAACACACAATTAAACCCGAATACTAAGGTTTTAGTTTAGTTTAGTTAAAAACCACTCATACGTTAACATCTTTTGTCTTGAAAACATAATAACTTGCACGCCAGAGGTTCACCACCACTGGCCTGGAACTTCTCATAGTCTTGAAAACAACTGATTTTTTTCTATTTCCATCTTTATAAGATGCTGTGAACCTTGCCTTTTATGAATTTCCAAAATCAACTTTTAAACTTCCCTCTCTGAAAAGAACATTTTTTTTTTTTAAGAAAAAGATGATCAGACCCCTAACTTGAACAAAAACTCCTATTTTGGAAGTATTAGCCTTTTTATCTTAGAGGAATTGCAAATAAATATTTTATAAGTCTCTTGAATGATGTATTCTAGTTCTTAATTTTTGGAGTACAATACTTTTAGTACTTTTTATTATTTGTGAGAGTTTAGCTATGACTCTTCAAAGACTGCTTTGCCCATTTCTATAGTCTTGGGGTAATAGGATAATCACTGGTCTATTAAAGTAAGCCCCATAAACTAGTGTCATTGTTTTCTGGAGAGCAAGGTAAAACGAGTGAGTGAGATGTACCACCCTGTGAATAAAATAAATGTGGATTCAAATTTCTACACTTTAAAAAAATTATAGCTCCACGATTTTAACCCACAATTCTATAGTCCCAAATCTCTAAAACTATAAGCATTTCCATAACTCTTACTGTGGTAAATTTGACCTCACCCTGTACAATGTTATCTGTGGTCCTTGAAAACATATCACACGGGTAAATGTATGATTAGCCATGCACTTTGCTGCAGCAATTGTAATGTATTTGGTTATTGGGGGATACATAGGCCTTGCTATTGACGTCATATAAAATACAGTATTTTCATGTATGTATGGATTATTAACCTTTAAAAATGAAAATATATCTAAATTCTGAAACCTGAAACTGCCCTTTAAGAATTTCAGATATAAGACTGCAGACTTTTTTTTTTAAAAAGAATCATTTGACTGACATGTAACTTCAAAGAAAACACATTCTTTAACCTACTTTTAAAAATGTGTTCACTGATTCATTTAATCAACAAGTATTTATTCAGTATTAAAGCTGGGGATATGATTGTGATTAAAACTAGAAATGGTCTAATGGGGAAGATAAAACATTAAACTGTCATCCAAATGAGTATATCTAGGAAGACTAAGTACTCTAAAGGTTTTTTGATACCACCCACTCTACAAAATACACATGATTTTCTTTTTAAAAAGTAAAGTATGTTATTAGTATGTGTTTGCCATATATAATGATTACACTCATCGTGGGGAGCTGGTACATATACCTAACACATCTTAATTCTTTTTACATCCTTCCCTTCTTTTTCCTCCCCAATCCCTCCATCTCTTGGACCCCGTCCCATTTGCAAAAGATCTAGCTCCCTATTTCCTATTACTAGCTTTTATTTTGCTTTTTAGTTTATTTGTACTTCGGGTTTCCCATATAAGAAAAACTATGTGATATTTAAGCTTGTGTGTCTGATTTATTTCACTTTGCAGTGGTATCAAATCAGCATGGTAGTAGAGCTAAAATTGTTTTGATGTTGAATAGCTCAGAGAGAGAAAGGGAGAGGTAGTTAATGAAAAAGCTCTTTGCTTGAAAGAAAAAAGGCATGTAGATTAAAGAAAATATAGTGAATTCCAGGCAGTGTGGTTGGAATTTGGTGTGGTGTTCATCTAAATATCAGTGGTGGGGGGGAGTTGTTTGACTCCTATGGGCAATCCTATAAAATAGGTGTTATTATTATACAGACAAGATGATTGAGGCGGAGAGGGGAGGTCATATGATTTGTCCAAGTTCCATAATAAATGACTGAGCCCTAGATTGAATATTATACTGCCCCTGAATGCTAATGGGCTTAAAAATGTGGGCCTCAGTCAATGGGAATGGAAATAGGAGCAACAATGTGGTACAAATGAAAGAATTCTGAGTTTGTAGGCTATAGAACTAGGTTCAAGTTTGGATTTTACTAGCTTTATGATTTTGAGTCGAACCTGTGAAATACGGATAATAATTACTGCTTCTCAGAGTGGCTGTTAAGGTTGAATGAACAGCCACTAAACTGACAAAATGGTAAGTCTGAAAATAAACAAGTGTTGATAAGAATGTAGAATAATGGGAATGTTCCTCATACACTATTGTAAATTTGTACAACCTTAGAAAATAGCTGGGTATTATTTTGTTATGCTGAATATACATTTACCCTATAACCCAAAAACCCTATATGTACTTAGAGAAACTTGTGTATATATATTTATACTGGCATGTATGTGCAAGAATATTCTTTGCAGCATTATTGGTAATAGCCCCAACTGGAAACAAACCAAATAGACACATCAACTGGGGAATATTCAAACACAGAATATAACAAAAAAGTGAAAGTGAATGAATTTCATCCATGTACAACAGTGCTGTTAAATTTTAAATCCATTGTAGAGTGAAAAAAACAAGTCTCAGGAGAATGCGAGCAGCATGGCACCATTTTTGTAAAGGAACAAAACAAGCAAATTAAAAACTATCTTGTTTAGAAACAGTCATGTGAGGTTAAATTATTTAAGAATAGCAAGGGAAGGATAAACTCAAAATTTGGAATGTCATTATGTCTATGTGCAGTAAGGTATTGATAGGTGTGTGTGGGCAGGAGGTGCTCTAGCTTTATTAATGATCTTGTTCTTATATTAGGTCATAGATGTCACATTTTAATAAAATGATGTTACGTATAATCTTTTTGTAGGCATCAAGCGTTACACAGTAGTCATTAAACTGCCCTATTTAATGTAACTAAATTTCTGAGAATTCCACTCCCTGCTCGGCCTGTCCCAGCATCTTGTCCAGAAGCAGACATAGACAGTGGATGCTCAGGAAAGATTTATCAAATAAATTAATAATTGTTGGCAAAAAAGAAAATGAAAAGATGCCATCTGTATGAAGAGCTTCACAAATGAAAAATATTATATGAACAATGGCTAATCCAGTAAAAGAGAAAATGTCCATCAAACGATCTGGTTCTCACCCTCTCAGGACTGAATGTCTTTAATTCATGGTAAGGAAGTGTGGTCACCTTTTCTGTTGTGAATGTGTGACACTGCATCTGTGCCCTCAAACCTGCTGGCTTCTGACGCAACCCCATAGTCAGAATGGTTCCCAATTTGTCTCTTCTTTAGGGTTTAACAGTGGTTGTTTTCTTTGGTATAGCTGAGGGTGCTCCGAAGGGAAGGAATACTTGTCAGTCTGAAAATAGTGGAAATGATGAGAAAAAAAGAAACAGGCCCTCTTCTTCAAAAACATTTTTCTACATTCCTTTGGGAACATAAGGTGGCTGTTAACACTATCATCATTTTTAGAGACAAGGAGGGAACATATAAATGTGCAGTGTGCAAAGGTAAATGACATGTGTTTCTAGTTGCTGGTCGGGGCCTCGACTTTGTCCTTCCCCTACTCCTACAAAGTGCTGCGGGAAGTGGCCCTGAATCTTTTCAGTAATGGCCCACTCTTTCAAACATTCTTTTATGTCTCCTACTTAGATTGGAAAGGTATTTTCAATTTCATCTCTTTATTTTTGGTTGTTTCTTTGCTTGTGCATCCTGGCACCATTCCTTTCTCAAGAATAAAAAGGAAAAACCAAGATAGAAATTCTTCATATAATTATCAAGTAACAATTAGGGTTTATGGTGTGTGTGTGTCCTTTACGACTCTACTGTATTTTCCTTCCTCAAAATAGAGGCAGCTCTGAAGAGCAGTTATGAATCTGTTTACACCACCCAGATATCAAATTGACTTGCTAATGGTAACTCTTACTTGGTATCCATGGGTTACTGTGTCATGTGATTTGACATCAAGTACAGACAGTGCTGATTAGGAGCATCCAGCTCTGTCCAACTCCGTGCATCACTGAACCATCTGGTCATTTATTCACTAATAAGCCCCTAATGGCCCAAATATTCACCGGCCTGTCATTGTGACATGGCATAAAATGCCTACATCTTTCAACTCGCTTTGACATGTTGCTTGTTTCACATCAAAACCCGTCATTTACAGGAAAAGAGCTCAGAGGGGTAAAAACTTGACCTAATCTACAGTGTTAACACAAAGACAGAGGCTTGGTTATCTAGTAGCCTGACTGAAAGCATGTAAATGGGCAGGAATTCATTTTGTACATTTTTTTCCATTCTCATTTTACAACATTCTTTAAGTTTGGTATCATCCCTAATATGGGATTTTATGTGGGCTCAGTGTTGAAAAACCTATCCTGTATCTGTTTAAATAGTAAAGAGTGCTTTAAAAGGAAAAGGCTTCCTGGAGATGTGGTGCTTGCCTGTTTACATTTAAATGTGTAGGAAAAAAATACAATATGGATCCAAAGAGCAGCTCTATGTAGTTCTCAGAGGACTCTTTACTGTTGGTTATTTTAACTCTCTGTTATTCTCTATTCTTTTTTTTTTTCAGCAACATGTGCTTTTTCCTCTTCATTATACTAGTATGTTATAAAAATCTGAGATTATTCAAGACTGGCACATTTGACATTATCAGCAGAACAATAACCAAAGGTTGTGAATCTCTTTTTCCAGTTACAACCATTAGGAAAGAGGCCAAAACTCTGCAAGTAGTTGTATTGGTATAAACAGAATTAAAATACTAAAAACTGGAGGGGAATAAAAAGGGGAGAAAGGCCGTAATCTATCACATTCAGTGCTGTTGAAACCTTGGTACTTTAATCAGCCTGGAGTAAACAAAACTGCATTCCTTAATAGTTTCTTGAGAGAATTTACATTTATTTACTCACCCATTCAGTTGAAAAACATTAAGCTGAGCATCCAGTAATGTTCTAGACAAAAGGCATTTAAGATGATTAAGATATTCCTTCTTGAGGAATTTAAAACTCTTTACAAAATATGGGATTGGGGGCAGAAGGATAAAAATCAACAAATGAGAGAATTGACAAAAGAAAAGTTGGGAATTATAAATGTTTAGTTATACAAAACAATGAAAAAAAGAGAAAAGTTGGAGGTAATAGAGAAATACAGAAAAATAGGTAGGACACCTGCATATTCTTGTACCTTTATCTTTCTCTTGTATACAAAAACCTACCATATCCCATTCAACCATTTCCTAGGTCCTCTCTCTGGTTCATACCTTCTTATCTCAGCACTAGTATTGGAAAAGGCGCTCCAAAGTATAAAAGTAGCCTAGTGTGGAATGGAGAGAGAAAGAAAGAGAGAGGGAGATGAGAGAAGAAAGAGAAGGAGGAGGAGGTGGAAGAACAATAACAACAACAAAGGCAAAGAGAAAGGAAAAGAGGGAGAGAGGGGAGGAGAGAGGGAGAGAGGGGAGGAAGGGGGTAGGAGATTTGTAGGAGTCCTGAGCCCTCCATTCTCCCAAGCCCCCAAATCCAATGCCTGAAAGTCTCTGATTTATACAGTGATCCATGGCTTTTCCCTCCAAGAGCTCAGGTGCCCAGTTTCACACTGTGCCCACCTGCACAGGAAGAAGGCCTGACACAGGAAGCCACCCAGTCCCTTCTCTGCCTCATGGTGGGCACAATTCACCTTTCCCTAGTCTCTTTTAATATATATGATTGTCTTCATTCGTTTTTGTTATGTCTTCATCTTATGGTGCCTCTGTGTTTTTCTACACGATTTTCAGATACAGGAAGAGTGAGGTGGGATGGGGCAGGGGAGCCTTGGTGGTTCTGTCCTTAGTCTGTTCTTCGAGCGGGGGGCAAGGGCTAGGGAGCTATTCATTTCTGTGATTCCAAGATTCAGAGGAGATCGCTAGGGTTATAAAAATGGTAACTAGAGCATACAACAGTATCTGTTTGCTCTTCCTGATCTGTAAGATGACATGTACTTGGAAGTCAGGAGGCAGGTTGTGTTCTGGCATCATCTAAACGTATGGCTGTGAGAGGCTGAACATTGTTTCTCACAGCGGACTTTCTGGTGCTTGGAGAACATTCAGTATAATATTAATATGGCATCTATATTTCATTTCAAAAATCTTTCACAAGCAGGTAAACTAAAATCATAGGTAAACATGATAAGATTATCTAGGTAAACCAAATATCTAATTTCTTTTCTTCTTTTACTGTGATAAATGTATACAACATAAAATATGTCACTCTATTTTTAAAAGTACAATTCAGTGGCATGAATGGCATTCATACTGTTGTACAATAATTACCACTGTCAATTTCTAAAACTTTCTGTCACCCTAAATGGACACTTTGTACCCATTAAGCGATAACTTCCTATTCTTTAAGCTTCTGGTAGCTTCTCATCTCCTATCTGTTTCTAAGAATCTAGCTGTTTTAGATATTTGACAGAATTGAAATCATACACTCTTGGTCCTTTAATGTCTTTCTTATTTCACTCAGAATAATGTTTTTAAGGTTCAATCATGTTGTAGCATCTATCAGAACTTCATTCTTTTTTTGGTTAAATAGTATTCTGTTGTACATGTATATCATATTTCGTTTATCCACTCATCTGCTGGTAGACACTCGGTTTTGTTTCCAATTAGTTTCTTTCAGTTGACGGGAATGTATTAAATCATCAAAACTTGAGAAAAGATAGTCATTACCTAAGTAGAATGAATGGCAGCACAATGATGAACAGTTCACGTTCTAGTGATAGGCCTGAGTTCAAACCTCATCTACCCCTTTTGCTGGTCATCTCCACCTTTCTTACTAGATGATCAGTCTTACTCTTAGCTTGGGTAAATTGACTTCCTCTCTCTGATACTTAACGTCTCCCTTTATAAAAGGTGAAAAGTAATACTCATTTCACTGGGTTCCTGTTGGAGTTAAACTTATTAATGTAAAGCACTTTGAACATTTCTTGCAAACAGCACTCAACAAATAGAAGCCCTTTGTATTTATCGAGTAAAATCTGAAAGGCGCCCATCTTTCACAATATGGAGTTTGAAGGAGATAGTCAAGGAACAATAAAAGGTCTTCAGTGATCGACACTTTGGGACCCACTGAGTCTTGAGGGTCTCTAAGATCATTTTCAAGCCCTAAAGTTCTATAATTTAAGTTTTCCTCTTACTTTCAAGGATCTAGAAGAAGGATATAAAATGCCTTAAAATCAGAGCGGCACAGTCTATTGCATCGCTGACTTTTCTGAAGCCGCCTTTGGGGTATGACTTAGAGGTAGTGGGTGCGAATGTACTGGCTTTAGAATAACTATCACTGAAATAAATTTGTAATTCCCTTTGGTTTGTGTAGTGCTTTCCAAAGCTGTTTGTGGATTAGATTAGGACTGTTAGAGTACCATAGACTGAGAGTCAGAAAACAAGTCTGTATTTTTAAATAGTTATTTCATATACTCATTATTATCCCTAAAAATAAGAGTTATTCGTTAATTACTCATGGTATAGATGACTAAGTCCACCAGCATCCGTCCTCTTTCCTCCCTCACTATCTAGCTGCCCAGCTAGAGACTGAATTTCTCTGCTTTTCATAGCCAGGATGGGCCATGTGACTGCTCCATTGCCATGTGAGCCCACGTTAGGTATCATTTCAAAGCAAAGCAGACAGGAAGTAGCTAGACCTTCTTTACCTGCTTTTCCCCAATGCCTGGCTGCACGACTCTCACCTCGACTCCTGTTGTCAGGATACTGAGCCATATGATGGAATCGGTAAGCAGAGGAAAGCCACTCATCTGCATTGCACTATTAAATGAGTGAAAAATTAATTTCCATTTGTTAAGCCGCTGAAATTCTAGGTTTTCTTTTACACTGTTAGCATTGCTCCAACTATACACTAATAGTTGAAGAATGATTCAAATGTCAGAGAATCACTGACAGTTGTGAGCAATTTTTTTCCTCCTTTTAGAAACTTTTGGTTAACCTTCTTTGACATTCAAAGTTCCATTCATTTAATCTTGTGCCAATTATTGAAAGTTAGCACAAAAATTCTATTTTAGAGGAAGTCATAATCTCACTTGGGTGAGGAAAATATAAAAAGTTAAGGAATCATGAAAAGCAAGATATGATGAAAATCAAATGGGCGGAAAGGAAAATAATCCCTAGAGGAAGCCAGTGAAGAACTGGTTTTACCAGACCAAAAAAAAAAAAAAAAAAAAAATCTGTGACTAATGCTGGGATTTTATTGATACCTTTGACTAGAGAGGATTTAGAAAGACAGAAAGGACAATAAGGATAGTCAAAATAGGGTGAACAGAATGAAAGAAAATCATTAAGCGGGAGCAAACAAAAATACATTTAGAGAACTATGAGGTTAAGAGATTGCAGCAGTTAAGAGGATGGAATTTGAAATCCCATTCAGTATTCGTTTTAAAAATGTTTATTGATCACATGGGTCCAGTACTGAGCTAAGTCCTTGAAAGTAAAAGTTTACCTTATTTCCAAAGAATTAACATATTGACATAGATCTAGATTCAACTTGTATCTCCTTGGGGGTAAATCACTTAACTTTTTGTATCTTTTGGTTTCCCTGCCTGCATAATGAGGATAATAACCCTATAAGGTTATTGTGAGGATTTAAATGATGAGTTGGAAGCATTTAACAATGTGTCTCATGTCTGATACATAGTAAGTTCTCAATAAACTTAGTTGCTCTGGTGCAGTGTGACAGCAGCGGTGGTGATGGTGGTAGAGTAGAAAAAGTAGTGGTGGTCATAGTGGTAGTAAGTGTAGTAGTAGATCAGGGATTCCCAACCACCAGCCTGCAGACCAGTACTGGTCCTTGGCCTGTTAGGAACCAGGCCAGAGCAGCAGGTGAAGGGTAGTCTAGAGATCAAAGCTTCCTCTGTATTTTCAGCTGCCCTCCATTGTTTACATTACGACCTGAGCTCTACCTCCTGTTAGATAAGTTGCAACATTAGATTCTCATAGGAGCATGAAACCTACTCTAAACTATGCCTGAGAGAATCTAATGTAATGATAATAGGAATAAAGTAGAAAATAAACATGCACTTGAATTATCCCGAAACCATCTCTCCCTGCAAACACCCTCCGCACTTTGTGGAAAAAGGTATCTCCCACTAAATTGGTCCCTGGTAGCAAAAAATGTTGGGGACCCTTGTTGTAGATCATTTGGACAAGACTGGAGAGATTGTATTGGTGATCATGAGAACTGAAGTTGGAAATTATGTCTTGGCCATATTTGTGAGGTCTTTTGAATGTCAGACCAAAGACTGCATGCTACCTTTACATAAGGGAGAAACCATTGAGGATTTTTAAACAGAGAAGTAATATGGCAACACTGCACAGAACGGAATGAGATTAGCAGTGTGCAAAAAAAGAACAAAAGCAGAGAAGCCTGTTGGGATACCATTAAAATTATAACAGCAATAGAGAAAATCCATGAAAATACAAACTGATAGGATGTTCAAGGATGACATTAAAGTATTCGAGTTTGGTTAATTCAAATGGACATTATCATGATGAACTAGGGTAGGAGAATAATAAGTTTTACTTTAGAAATTGTTGATATTGATATTTTAAGTTCACAAATAATTGTAGAAAGAAGAGAAGGAATCTACAGAGGGTTATCCTTTTCACTATCACAATCAGGAACTCTATTATAGAGTTTGGTCAATTGGAAGAGTCCAGTTGAGGTACCTGTACAGGACACCTTGCCTAGAGATATACCTTGGAGGGCATCCTCTTGCTAATGTTACTGCAATGAGAAAAAACAAGTACAAATAAAGAAATGCATAACTAGGGATGGAGCAGTGTGACTGACCTTACGTGGTTGACAGAACATTAAATGGAGTTCTTTTGGGGGAGAAACTTGAGAGATATTTTGCACCATTCACTTTACTTCATAGAAAGATCGACCTGGCTGAATGGGGTGGGGGAAAGGGTAGTGAGAGTAGAGGTGGAAAAACTGATCAGGTAGTTGTAGAAGCAATCAGATGAGAGAATACAGTAGAGTAGACTGGGGTGATGGCTGTGGGTCGGAGAGAAGAGGATGTCAAAGAGGCTGTCTTGGGTAGGGTGGTAATTCATGGACGTGATACATGAGAAGAAGTGAGCAGAGAAGGATGGCGCTCAAGCATTAGTTGGTGGTGAATAGATGGTGGTGCCTGTCACTAAGGTGGGATCCCCCCAAAGAGATCAAGTCTGCAAGGAGGTAGAGAAGGTGAAGCTCAGTGTTATGATGATAAGGGACTGTCCATTCAGTGGCTGGCATCAGCATGTCATAACCATGGTGACACAGGTGCCTGGGAAAAGAGAAGACTCTTATTTTTGCAGTCTTCCATAAGATCCCAGAAAGACCACAGCAACATGTGTATAGATTTCAGAGCAGTGCAATAAAAGTAAAAGATTATTTAAATTTTAATGGAAGAATATTGGTATCAAAGGAGAAAATTTAACTGCTTTGCCTTGAGTAATTTTACTGTGTCATAGTAAGTGGTGTTTTAAAGTCATAACCAAAGGTCCTTCAGGCCAAGAGGGCTTTTGTGCAGCTGTGGAGTTCTTCCCCTGCCCCGGCGAGGAATACACCTGAATTAAATCAAAGAAATGGGGATTGATTACAGAGTCAATTTTCAATTACCTGTACTAATAGAGCAGTGGTACAGGTAATCCCAAACTGTGGTTAACCAAAATCACTTATATTTGCTTTTAGATTGCATTATTTATGCTATTTATTACAGTTGGATTTCTAAGTACATTTTTCTTTAGTGATTACTAGCATTAATTTGTACCCTCTGAGTTCACACTAATTTTTGGCAAAGAGAAGTGGCCCAAATTTGCTAAGTGTAAAGGATATGTTATTCCGTGGTTTTATATATTCTGCATATCATGTAGAAACTTCAAAATTCAAATGTATAGATTTTTTTAAAAGGTCTTCAAGGATAGAGATTACAAATGTCCTTTGATAGTTCACTTTTTTATTTAAGAACATTTACCAATGGGAAATGATTTTCCAATGCTAATTTTAATCCTTTTGCTGAAATTCAAACCACTCTGCTCTTATTCTCTGAATGGGGAAGATAAATAAATAATCAGACCTTGTCCTTTAAGGATTTAACTCCGATAATGCTAAAAACTCCTCTTGAGTTTTTTTTTCCACCAAAATCTGTACCACTTTATTTCTTGTCCTTATTTCCTGGCCAATCATTAGCTACTCCCCCAGAAATCAAACATCATAACAAAGCATGAAGAACATGACATTTTCTAAGAAACAGAACAATATACATTTTACCCATAAAAACCAAAAAGATTCAGCAACACAGGGCCAGTTAAACATTTTAACCTTTTTTCCCAATTAAGAAGTAATACATGTTTATTACAGAAGCTATGGCAGAAAGTATGAAGGAAAAAATTAAAACCACTTTTGATTCTAGTGCCAGAGGGAAACACCGGATGTCTGAGTCATCCAGACTTCCACTTTAGCCCTCAGGTGCTGGACCGGCTTTGTAGAACAGTACCCCGGGAAAACACTATTTGGTATTAATGCTGCAAACGTACAATCTCATGTGGAATCCTTAGATCCAATGACCTGGGTAGTATGGGGGGAAGCCACAAATGTGCCATTTGTACCTTTGGTCCAAGGTCTGCACTGAACGCAAACCAGGCAGCTTCCTCTCCCAGTGACACACCCAGTTAAGGCCCTTGTGCCCTGCATTCCACTAGGGGTCCACAGATTAGAATTGCAGAGAATCAGGCTCCAACTCAGACCTATCAAACCAGAATCTGTGTTTTACTGAGATCCTCAGTTATAACCAGATTTTGGCTCATTGGTTTTGCTGCTCAATTGAGATTCATGCCAGTTTGTCCTTTGGCTAGTGAGTGAAGGTAAGCAGCAAGCAAAGAAAAGCACAGGGCAGAAATAACAAAGAAAAGAGAAAGTCTTTACCAGGCTCAGAGCTGAGCTATTCCAGTGCCCCTAGCCTGAGATTTCCCTGTCCGGGAGACTTCTCATGTAGGAGGCATCTCCACTCCAGTGTTATTGCACCGCCTACACGTTAGAAAATGGAGGAAAAAACGACTTCAAGATTAAGTAATTGTCCACAGTAATTGTCCCAAAACCTTTCCTTCCCTATATTGCAGAACAAGCTCTTGGCACATGGTACCATGTATGTGCTCCTCTCTTTAGTGTGAAATAACTACAGTGCCGGAAAGATGGCCTTGGGGTATGGAGGGCTTCTTGGGCGTTCCCTAGAGATGAACAATGGAGTATGCAAGCTGCATCTTTTCTGTTTATGTGCCATACTTTGGAAACCTTAAGTCAATGGCTTGGCCTATCAGGAGTTCTGCAATTGAGAAACGTAGTTTGGACAACTCTGTGTCTGCCTTCAGCCGTGTTCTCTTTTCCCTGCCCTCCTCCCTAAGTAATCTTAATATGCATAAAGCCATTACAAATTACAATAGCCATCATTTATTATAGGGAATATACCATGTGCCAGGTACAGTGCTGAGCACATTATTTATTTATTGCTGTGGAACAATTACACTCAAATTTAGCAGGTTAAAATAACAAACAAAGGGTTGGGGATTTATCTCTGTGGTAGAGCACTTGCCTAGCGAGTGCAAGGCCCTGAGTTGATCCCCAGCACCCCCGCAGAAAAATAACAAAACATTTTTTTTTACCTCACAATTTCTGCAGGATTCCTGGTATGGTTGAGCTGAGTAAAGTATACTTCCTCTGATTCAGTATCTATCCTCTGACTAAGTGTCTTTTGTGAGGCTAAGGTATCCAGTCCTATTACCTTAAGGCTCATCTGGAAAAAGCCCTATTCAAGCTCATTCATACAGTTTTGGCAAGACTTAATTCCTCCTGGACTGTTGGGCCAAGGGCCTCCCTCAGTGCTTTGCTAGTTGTTGGCTGGAAGCCTCCCTCAGCTCCGTGCCCTCTTGGTCTCTCTTCAGGGAAGCCTATAACATGGAAACTGACTTTCATCGAAGCAAGCAAACGATGGAAAGCAAGAAAGGGCAAACAAGACAAAAGTCAGTCTTTTTGGGGAACCACTCTTGGAAATGACACCCATCGCCTTTGCCATTTTTAGTGCACTAAGATGTAAATCACTAGGTTTAGCCCATCTGCAAGATGATGGCATGGGTACCAGGAGGTGGGGTCAATGGGAGCTACCTTAGAGGCTGCCCACCACATAACCATTATCTCACTAGTTTAAACAACACCCTTAGGAAGTAGACATCATTCACTTCCATTTACAGATAAGGAAACAGGTGCTCATATTCATTAAGTAGAAAAATTGGATTCAGATATTTTTTCTCCGACACCAGGGCAGATGATTGCTCACTGTCCTGTGCTTTCAGCAGGATACTGTACCTGTAAAGTCTATGTCATATGAGAAATATTAAAAGAAGAGATCTCAGGCAACTCTTAGGCTCTGGTTTACTTTGGCACTACTGATTCGTGTCACACTTTCTCCCTCACATCTCCCAGAATTTAAGGCAAATTTCTTAGTCTGCACTAAGAGTAGCTCGGTAGCCTGGAGGTGGTAGGTTAGAGACAGAAGATAAAAGCTGTTTTGGTGCCTGCTTTTTTGGCTTCCAGTGAAAGTTAACTGGCTCCTAAATCTCCATCCAGAATTTTGGTATGTCTTTCTCATTCTCAGCTCACATTGCATATTAGCATTGAAGATAATTTGTAAGATAAATATCACTGGGGGGAAAACCTGCATAGTCAAGGATTAAACACACACACACACACACACACACACACACACAGAGTTCTTGACATGTACTCCAGGGAACGTGTACTCTAGGGACTATCTATTCATTTTTCCTAACCAGTGGGCCTATAAATCTGGCCTGCACTGGGCACACTGTATGTGTTTTGCTTTATGAAGGCATAAATCACCAAGATACAATTTGTGTTTGATTTTTTGGACACTTAATTTGCTTAAATGTTCAGCAGTTCATAGACGTAAATTGTGCCAGGCATAGCTCCAAGTGGAATAAGCTGAGACCAAGAAAGCATACATATTAGGATGTAATTCAGAAGAAAAATCATCCTGGCTGGTCAAGTAAGTCCTCTTTATAAATTACTTATAAATAACTTTCCTTCATAGGTAGTATAAACACTTAGTAAATACTTCTAAGGGAGGGAGCATTACAGTAAATTTAGTTTAAAGAAACCTCTGGTATATTATGCTCCTGTATGTGGGTAATGGTGTAATATGCAGGGGATGGGTCATATATGTTTGACAAAGTAACCACATTGATTATCATTTAATATTGTGAGAATGCTACACTGAGAATCAAGGCATGAATTTTCATTCTGTCTTCCACCAGTTAAATGTATGGAGTTGAGCAAGTCTCTTCACTTTTCTGCACTTCAATTTTTTTCTCTTTTGAAAATGAGCAGTCAGAAGAAATAAACTCTTAATTCCCTCCTATTTCTAAAATGAGATGGTTCTAAATACTCCCAGCACCCACCTCAGTGCCATGGAGAAGACAAATGAAAGCACAAAGACACTTGGGGATGAAACACAAGGAAGTTTTAAAAATTAAGTACCAGTAGAGGAGCTACTGAGTCTGAGCACAATACCACAGAGAAATCTGTGCAAATGTGTAGAGGCTGGTGATTACCAAAGTGAGCAGTGTGTGCCTCTGGGATAGAGCCCTGGGTAGGATTACCTAAAAGTGGCTCTGGGAGCTGTCTTGGAAGGTGCACTGAGCTGGCTGGGATTGTGGGGACCCTTTCTCCCCATGGAAGAGGCTGTACCCTAACGCCTTAGTTTTCTATGACAACGATGGCTCCTTCTCCCTGGCAGGAGTGGGTACAACTTCCCACATGTGCTTGGCAGTTGGTTTTTCCCAGACAACTTGTGGAAATATCTGGCATTCAAACCTGAATTGCCTTGTCTGTCTACTGACAGGTATATACTCATGCTTGCCTTTTATGAAGGATGTATGAAATGGGCAGGTGCTTCCACTAGCCACGGACCCTGGTGTGTCCAGTGCCACCTGGCCTTACACATCTCTGTGAGATGATGGGAGTAAGGAGGGACCAGCATTTCCTCTTGCTGATCTTTAGGCTGTGAATTTCTCCAATAAGATCCATTCCTTGACCTAGTAGCTCTCAAACTTTTGTATGCATCTTTATCAGTTACTTTTCTCATTGCTGAGACAAAATACCCAACATCCAAAGTTAAAGGAGGAAAGATTTATTTGGCTCACAGTTTGTAGAGGTTTCAGTCTATTGTCAGCTGGCTCCAAGGCAGGGTGGTGTGGCAGAGGGCATCACAGGGGAGAAACAGTTCATGGCAGGCAGAAGACAGCAAAGGCAAGTGGTGAGTAACAAGCAACAATAGTGCTTCTTTCTGTCCTTTTTATATTCTATGTAGGCTACCCAGGTTAGAGCGGGTGCCAAACCAATCAGTGGACTGATTTAGTAATCACACACCCTAATCCTAGCATTGCACCATGAATCAGTCACACACTCTGGATCCAGCCACCTTGGAAAAAGCCCCCTATGACCACATGAGGTTTTGGAGGGACAGCTAGACACAAACCATAATAGCATCAGAATCATTTGGATGACTTGCTAAGACATATATTGCTGGGCCCCTTTCCTAGAGTTTCTGAGTCGGTATACCTGAAGTGACCTGAGAATTTGCCTTTTTAACAAGTTTCCATGTGATGCCATTGCTCCTGGCTCAAGGCTCATACTTTGAGAAATCATACTGTATTATGTAATCATAGAATTCACTCCGAACCCCATTGTTAGACAGCTGGTGATAGGAAATTTAAAGTGCTTCAGGGAGGAAGTACATTTTCTTTAGTTATATATTTTACAGGTATTAAATGTATTCCTTCTATTTTTTAGCCAGTGCTGATTTTTCACTTATAGTATTAATAACAAGTTAATACTTACAAAGAAGGGAATCAGTTTAAAGAAAATTTCCAGTTATTCAACTAAATAATAGAATAGGTGATATATCATAACAAAATTCGTAAATGTAGTAATATAAAATTGGCTGAAGTTTGGGAAACACTCATTGTATTTATTGGCATAAATAAAAATGCAGTGTAAATTCCTAAAATGGAAATACTAGATCAGACTGACTAGTAAGAGTGCTTTTGGAGAGGCTGGTACTTGAGGTGAGTCTCAATATGGATACATTGAGATAGGCCAGAAAGCAGGGTAGATGGATAGGGTCTGGTAAAAGGCATGGGGTGTGTGTGTGTGTGTGTGTGTGTGTGTGTGTGTGTGTGTGTAAAACAGAGAGAGAGAAACAGAGAGATAGAGAGACAGACTATCTAGAAAAAGATATTTGCTTAGCCTAGTGTTTGGTTTACATGACAGTAAAGAACCATTTGAGTAGATTTCCATTTTTGACTTGTTTTTTTGGTGATGGATGTTGGCCAGAATCAGTCTCAGTCGTGAGCTTTCTCTTTAAGAGTCTAGGGCTTAATCAGCATTTTGTTCCCTCTGTTTTCACCTGCCATTTGGTTATCTTCGTTTGGAAGTCCACCAAGACAGTGCATACTCTTCTGGGTTCCTTATATATTGGGTCATCCTTAAGAGGTCAACAGCCCAGTTGAAGCCACATTCAAAATGATAGCTGTATATACCAGTATTAGAAACCATCAGATGCTACTTCAAAGAGCTTGTAAGAAATAGATCTGTTTTCTCTGTTTTCAATTAGCTGAGCTTGCACATTTAAAAACTGCTACCAAAAGATGATTCCATGAGGAAGTGACCACTAGCCCATTTCATTTTGCTAGACTGTAATTTAATCTTCAGAAATAATCGTTGTAGTTATAGCTGAATATAAACTAAAAGTAGCATTTGCCATTTTCCACAAACTTGTCATATAAGGAGCAATAAAATCATTTGACCATTTATGCATCTTGCAAATTCATTCTCTTCCCATAATGTCTCACAATGAGAAGGTATTTTCAGGTCACAGGCAGGTCACAAATAGGAGTTTGGAAACTATTTATTACATTGTGACTTTTAAATGGTTATTGAATTGCTATTTCAAAAATAAATCCAAAAGACTGACAATCTAGTTAAAGGCTTCTGAAAATTTCTTTAAGAAAATCCCACTCCTTTGACAACCTAAGATAATTTGCTTTAAAGAGGCAACAGTGTAGGAAGAAAAACTTAAGGCTTATGATGGACTATTATGACCTGGTCTAGCAGTCTTCAACCAGCACCTAATGGGCTTCTTAAAAGACAGATCACTGGACAGGGTCAAACGCTTGCATTTTGGTAGAGTTCCCAGATGATATTGATGCCACTGGTTGAGGGGCTATGCTTTGGAAAACCATTGACTTAGAGGCTACTATTTCCAGGTTCTTCCTTCTTCCTCCCTCCTCATTTCCTGGTATCATCCCATGCAGCCACGACCAATGTTTGCTGTTCCTAAGCAACTCCATGCTTCTGGCTTTCTTTGATTACTGTGCTAGTCAGTTTTCCATCACTGTGACAAAATACCTGAGAAAATCAACTTAAAGGAGAAAAGGTTTATTTGGGCTTATGTTTCCAGAGGTTTCAGTCCATGGTCATCTGGCCCTTTTGTCTTTGGGCCTGTACCATCATGATTACATCATCATGACAGAGAAAGCTGCTCATATCAAAGCTGGGAAGCAAAGGGAAGAGAAAGAAGACAGAATCCCAATATTCCCTTCAAGGGCGTGCACCAAACGATCTAACTTCCTTCCACTAGGTCCTATATCCTAAAGGTTCTACCATGTCTCATTACTGCCACAGGCCTGCAACCAAGCCTTTATCATGTGGGCCTTTAGGGGACATCTAAGATTCAAAGCATAACAATTATACTTCCCTATATACAATTATAGTCTTTATCTGCTTGCCCAATCCCTGCTTGAACTTCTAGGCTCATTTGAAAGGTCATATCCTCCAAGAAACCTCTTTTGATCTTCAGTTATAATATACTGTGCCTTCCTCATGGCTTATATATCTATCATATTGCAAATATTTCTTTAAGAGTATAAGCTCTTTCTTATCATGACTTGTAATCTTCCTGGGGACACTATATTTTGATTTTTAAAATCTCCGATTCCTGACATATAGTAGACACTCAGTAAAAGTTTCTTAAGTAAATGAATAAATATAAAATCTTTAATAATGTATGATAGTTAATATAAATTCAGTTGTCAGGGAGCTATGCACATGGACTTTTGAGGTCAGACAGACCTGGATAGGAACTGGAACTGCAGGTCATGAGGCGAATTACTGATTCTCTAGGAGTCATAATGGCCTTATCTATAAACTGAGGTCAACATGGGTGTTCATTATGAGGATTCAATGAGTTGATGTAGGTGAAGTACTTAGCATAGTGCTTGGGTCACAGAAATGCCAAAAACCTATCATTACTGATTAGTATATAAATCAAATTTACATACCGAATTTCAGAGAACACATGTAAGATTGGTGTTACTATTTTATTCATCAAAAGTGTACTTCACAAGTACAGGGATTTTTGTATGATGTTTCTGGCAATTTTGATAACTAGATAGCCATTTTTACTAGTCCCATTCCAACCACATCGAAAGACAGAATTACCCATTCAGTGAATAGTTTTTTAGTGCCTGCAACATGCCTAGCACACTGTGCTAGATACAAGGTAACCTAGTTCCTGTCCTTGTGAAGCTCCCAGTCCTGCAGGGAGCCCAATATTAAGCATGTCATTGATGGGTGAATGGAATTCAGTCATGATCAAAAGGTAGTAAACATTTAATATGTATAACTCACTCTTTCTTTAGGCTCTGAAGTGTCTCCATGTGAAAGAATGATTCCGAATGTTTCAAATCAACTCCAGGAGTTAGACTGAACAGTTTCATTTGCATTAAGTAGAACAAACTCTTTTCCAAGTAGAAACTTGTCCATTACCAATCTCTCTTTTCTGAATGATCCAAACAAAGTTGTACAGTCTGTACAAGTTCAAAGCCCCAGCAAAGTATTACTGATGCTTTGCTCTGTGAAGGTCAACTCTAAGGTAATTTGACTTCAGCTTTCCGTATGCCCCTTCTCAAAACACTGTCAATGTGTCTTTAAGGACTTTTCCCTATCATAACTTTTGCATGTGACATATATGTGTATTATGTGGTGATAGCACATTGTAGTATCTATGTTATTGATTATAAATAAAATGGGTAAACTACATCAGTATTTCAACAAAATTTTTGATAATGTTTTTGTCATAATATGTTTCACATGCTCCATGTAATTACTGATAAATAGAAAATTTAAAAAATTATCTCTAGTTCATCTCTCAGAAAGTAACCATTAAAATAATTCAAAATTTTTGGTAATAATTTAATAGAATTTTAGATAAAATTACAATAATATAGTATATTTAATGTATATATTTGTGAATTATAGTATTTTTCTTTGTCCTTAAGGTTATTTTTCTAAAAAAAAAAGCCATAATTTTTAATGGCTGAAAACATTCTACTATATGAAACTGAGTCTCTTTAAAATTAAAAAGAAGCTGGAAATCATGCAAACGTCTCTTCCCTTAAGAAAGCAGTGAAAGTACACCAGGTCCAATTCACTGTGGAGTGCTAGACTCATGGAGCTGGGAAGGACCTCCAAGGTCATACGTGAACATGAGATGGCTCTTGAGGAATGTGTGTATTTAGTTATATTTTTCTCAGTGATATACCCATTATAGCAATCAACTTCACGTAAGAACTAATGGTAATTAACCCTATCTACAGCCACAACTCTTTGTATTTTTGAGGCTGAATGGCTGGTTTTTAGCAAAATGAACTTTTATCTGAGATAGAAATCTAATTCAGAACCTTTCCTTAAGAAGTTCATGTTTGTGAAATTTTTACATTGAAGCAATTACTCAAAAACAGTAAAGGAGAGGCCATGGATTACATCTCATTAGACTTTCCCTTCAAGATTAGGGACATTTGATTTCCCACTAAAATTTAAATGCAGGGGGCTGAGGATTTAGCTTAGTGGTAGAGCACTTGCTTATCTGCACAAGGCCCTAAATTCAATCCCCAGCACCCCCAAGAAATAATAAAATAAAATTTAAATATAAAAGTATTTGATAACTCCAGTAGTTTCTTCTTTTATCCCAATAGGAACTAAATGAAATTCTATTTTCAAAATAGGCTAATAATTCTATCTCACAAACCGGGTCATCACCATTTACACCAATATATAGTATGTTGAGAAAAAGAAAACAGTTTTAAATATTCTCACATTTACTATCAGAACCAACTAGAGAGGTCTGGAATTTGCATTTGTCCCTTTGTCCAATTCTTTGTCAAGAAATCAGAGACAAAAACGAAGGAAAGATTTTAGGGATATTTGTTTAAGTTCTTGTGAAGAAGAAGTATCACTTTCCCAACCTCAAACGGCCACTTTCTGGACCGTGGGACCTCATTGGTGGGGCATAGGTACGATTTTAATTTGTTTCAGAAGTAAGAAAGTTTTGTTCGAGAGTATCAGTTGAAAACTTTTCTGGTGGTTTTTAACCATTTAAAGTTCACTGTTAGAGGTTGTATTTTTACTTTTTCTGCTGTCAGAGGAGGCAGTACATGTGACTTCATGTGGCAGTTCAGCCTTATTGGTGAGCAGCTGGATAGATTGCTCTCCACAGTCAGCCTCAACACAGATGTCCAGTCTCCACCAAGTAAATGTTTATGGATAGATAAGTGGCTGGGGAATTCGAGTTTAACTCCCCAAACCGAAACCTCCTTGGGCAAGTTCTCCCTTCTCCTTAGTGTTCTTCAGGGCTTTCGAGCTGGCCTGCCTTGGTTTTGCTTGCTTACTTGCTTGCTTTCCTTACTGCACCAGCATCACTCAAAGATCGGTAATCTCTCAAAGTATGTTATTAAAAAATCTGTAATTTTAAATGCTTGGTGAGAGTACAGAGCTTGCCCATATTCAACTCCATATTTCCCCCGCTGAACTTTTTGGCCTTCAACTTGTCTCTTCTCCTGACTTCTTCATTCCTGTGAATGGCACTGCCATTCCTTGCCACCTGCCTTGGAAGAAATGATCGCTGACTCTTTCCTCTCCTTTGCCGCCTGCACCCACCAGCCTCCACAGGCAGCCTGTTTCGTTCCCATCGTCTCTCCCATGTCTGTCCCTCCTTTTCTCTGGCACAGCTCTTGGTCTGCTGTACTAGGGGTTCTTGACACTGGCTGCATAGTAAGGCATATGGCGGGTTTAAAAAAGGCAAAACAAAAGAACCGATTCCATTCCAAGTCCCTGTTGCAGACCAGCTGAAATCTAGACTTGAGAATTTTTAAGATCTCCCCAGGGGAGTAAAATGCTTGATAATGCTTGAGTTTGATTATTTGCAACGGAAGTCCTATGTGTTTTTCAGACCTTCTCCAGTCGAATCCTTCCTCTACATGTCAGCCCTATTACTGATTTCCCTGTTCCGCTGCTCTGACAAGGCAGTGCCATGCCCAGATGCCTTCACTGTCTCTCCAGGGTTCTTATCAGTCATGAATCCTTCCAGGACTTGGCCCCAAATTTCTAGCTTTGTTTCATGGTAGTTTCCAAATGCTACATGCATCTGCCGGCACAAGAAGGCTTTACTTGATCTACTTCATTTCTTTGCTCATTCTGCTCTCCCAACCTGGTTGGATTTCTCTAATCTTTGTGAGCAACTCAGAATGCATTCAACTGCAGGTGACAGAACGATGAAGCTCCTTGTTAGACAATGGGATAAAAATCTGTTTCTCTATGATTCTTGTGCTTTCTCCCAGATATCGAGATGGTAGCCACATTTCCAAGTAGCACACCCTTGGGTGACCACAGGCCAGCCAGTTTTTCTGTTCTTCTTCTTGTCCGAGTCTGGAAGAAAACCTTTTTCCAAAGGTCCCCTAGCAGGTCTCCTTCCAGTGCCATTAGTCATCAGGAGACCCCAGTCTTGCTTCAGGGAAGTCTGGAAAGGTAAATACCTGGCACCAGCAGCTGCTAAGCTGCTTCCCACAGTGTGAGCCTCCCACAATAGGGCCTCCCACATCTTTTCTCTTGAAACAGAATATTTTCCTTCCAAATTCTATTCACATGCTCTTTCCAGGAACAATCGCCCAGCCTACCTAGGCAGAAGTCTTCTCCTCACTCCTTGCACTGCTATGGTATCTCTGTTTCTATTTCTCATTGTTCATTGTGTGCTTCTGACTTGTGTTATTTGTGTACATGTCTTATTTCTCATTTTTAATTATAAACACCTCTGGGGCAAAGGGCAATATCTCAGGCATCTTTGTTTATCCAGTAGTACCAAGCTGACCTAAAAATATTTTGTTGCAAGAATGCTATTCTGGCATTGTATCAGTTAGTGCTTACTAGAGAAACAGATTTAATGCAAGATACATAAGAATTTACAAGATTGGCTTACAGTGGCTGCCCACAGAGTCGAATGCGGTAAAGTGCGAAAAGGCTTTCTGTGTGCTAGAGATCCAAAGGATTCAGTCAAACGCCTGGAGCCAGCTGTATTGTCCTGTGTGAGTCCATAACAGGAGGCTGAAGGGTCTGTGCTGGAAGCCAGGAGACGATGTCACAGGTGAAGGCAAAGACTGAAGCTCCTCTGAAGAAACAGAAGCGAGTCTTCCTTCTGCATTTCTCCTTTATACCATTCGGGCAACAAGCCACTGTGGGGTGGTGGGTCTTCTGTCTTCAGTAAATCCTCAGCCACATTCAGAACTATGCTGATCCAATTTAGTTGGTTGTTTCTTACACAACTTGACACAATCAATTAACTGTCACAGGCATTTATTTCCCCTATATTGTTTGCTTGGCTGGTGCCACTTCAAACTTGTTCTCAATATTCATTTGAATATTAATCATTGTGAAGGCAAGGATTCAGTTAGTGGGCTCTCCCTGGTTATTTTCTGCTAGCCAGTCACCTGAGGGGAGTGGTTTCTTCTTTCTCACATCTGCCAGTGTCAGAAAGAATTGATTCAGATGGCGATAAACTAGTTGTCACTTTCCAACCACCTTTAATATTTCTAGCAATGTATTTGGGGTTCTTTGCTCAGCACCTAAGGCTGGCCAGGCTGGAATATATGCTGCCTGGCGGGCTAATGAGAAAAGTCCCACCAGGGGGGTCTCAGCCCCACAGTGCCTCTCCAGGGAGGGTCAGCCAGGCAGAGAAGGGTGCTACATCTTCACTCGGCTTGGGGAGACACCAGCTTCAGAGATCTGGCTCCCACAGGAAAACAAATGGAAACCAGTGGGAGGCGGGGCACTGAGGCAATGCGGACTTATTAAAAGAACAGTAATAACAATAATTTTCAAAGCGTTATTTATTTGAGAGTGAAAGGACAGAGTTCTCATTGGCCTGAAATGCCAGAGCTTGGCTGCTTTCATCCACCCCTGGGGTGACTGAGCAGAACACACCTGGAGTGTTATTTGGTAGCAGCTTTGGGACGGGGTGGGGGGAGCACTTTGGATCCTTGGTCTGCTTTATCCCGCACTGTGTTGAACAGACATGGCCTTTGAAAATCGTAATTCTGCCCTCCCTGCTGCTTATAGCCAAAACCTTCCCCCAAAACAAAAAAGAGCTGAAGGTGGCTGAGAGTATATATTTGTGTGTGTGCGTGTGCGTGCGTGTGTGTGTGTGTATGTGTAAGGCATTTGTGCTCTTTGGTGAAGAGTCTGTTTGGTGATGGTCCTTGATTTTTTTCTCTCTTGGGAAAGAGGTTGGTCTGCGGCTGCAAACAGAGGACTTAAATTGGATTTTGCTGCAGTGGGGCAGGGGCGCTGTGAGCAGTCTGGTAGAATTAAGTAAAGCAGTAGGGGGGCTGCCTGTTTTCCTTAAGGAGGGATGTGGTTTGTTGACAAATTTTAAACTGTTGTGACTCAGTTAAGGGGAAATCAATTGGAAAACTTTAAATCACTTAATTGGCTGTTTGAACATGGGCTCCAGAAGCATTTGATTTCCTCCACGTCCTGTCAGAAGATGCAGAGGAGCCTCCCTTTAGCTTTTTTCTTGAGCAGCAGTTCCTCGAGGCCTTTTCCTTCCCCACTTGAGCCTGTCCTGGGCCAGATGATTGCGTCCTCTACAGCGCAAACTGGCTGCCACTTAAAATCCAGGGTCTCTAAAGTGAGGGACGAGGACGGGCCTAATGGGGTTAGCAGGACCCCAGGATCCACGCTGGGCTCGGCTGAACTATGAGGACTCTGCAAGTAGCATCTAAATCCCCGGAGAAGTTGGGGATTTAGATGCTACTAAAGAATCATTGTGAGAGTAACCCAAATGCAGCAGGCAACGAGGCCAGTACTGGCAGCCTTTCCCAAAGTCATCAGTCCCACAAAACAAAGCAAACCAAACTATAGTCGCCCTTCCATAATTTTACTGAGTAATGAATATATATGAGACTCTGGACTAAATGACGCATATGTTATCTCATTTCATATTCGGACCAACCCTTTGATGTTGCTACTATTAGCTTTCTTTTACAGATGAGAAAACTGAGGTTTGAAAAGATTAAGTCATTATTGTTGAACTCCAGTGCACAACAGAACAACTTCAAAATCTTATTAAAGCCAATTGCTGAAATTCCTCCCAGCCCAGCTGTCTTGCAACAGGGACATAGTACATTCTGACTGGGGCCTTAATGTCAGTTCTTCCCGGGTTCCCAGATTGTTGGGCTTTGACCCCGAGTGACATCTCACTCTCCTGATCCTCCAGCTCGCCTACTCACCCTGCAGGCCAGCAGCCAGGTAGCCGATGTACATTCCTAACAAGTTCAAGGGTGTTGCTCCAGCAGGCTCAGGGACCACACTCGGCGAACCCGCCTTAGACTGAGGAATCTCACGCTTTGGTCATGCCCTTGCCATATCCTGCAGCCCAGGTCTCCCCTAAACACTCAGTTTTCTTTAAGTACACATTGAATTGCTATGTACATGAGCACAGTGAAATGTAGCTTTCTTTCAAGGTGGTCACAGGCCTGAGCTGGGAGTGGAAAGTAGAGTCTGTTGTGCAAATAAATCATTTCACTCTAAGTGTCTACAGAGTTCAGTGAAGGCAAAAAAGAGAGTGAGCAGGTTTCCCTGAGGGCAGAACTCTAAAGTGTCCCAAGAGGAAGGAAGACTTGGGCAGGAGATGACAGACAGGAACCAAAGCTCACAAAGGGCAGCCACCCCTTCTCAAGTCCTTGCTAGTTTTTGGTTGGGGGGCCTGGTTTCTTTGGCTCTGCTGATCACTCCGCTTGGTGCTTCTTAATATTTGCCCTGAGGGTGCTGATTCCCCCACCCCGTCGTTCAGGCCCGTCCAGGAGACACTCAGGAGGAATGTGTGCCGGACCCTTTCCTCAGCAATTGTTCTGTGGATTGAAAGAGGCTCCACGAGCTTTACAACCAGTGAAAATTGTCGCCAGCTTCCCAATTCTGGCCAACATGTCTATGCTTTGAAGTCTGGTCACTGCCTTTTACAATTCTATTTTTAAAATGTATTAAAGATGTTTAAATGTGGCAGAGACTTCCAATAAAAGCCATGCTGCCTGAGAATCAGGATGCTGGTCTCAATTTAAAGTGCCTGTTAAATAATAGGATACCATGTAAAAGGGGCTCTGAAGGCCTGATTGAAAAGCTCTCGTGGAAATCGGGCTCACTCACCAGCACCTCTGATAGGATTTCAGAGGCGAGCGTGCCCTGTAGCTTTCCCATTTATGCCATGAGAGTAACTTTTAATACAACGTGATGGAATTTTTGTTTGACTCAATCACTAGCAAAATGCATGAAACT
>PVJO010003921.1:0-116187 GCA_004026905.1 Hystrix cristata | reverse complement strand
ACCTGGCCGGCGGGGCCTCCAGGGCCGTGGGCGGCTGGGGACCGGGTGAGGGGCCCTTACCTCCGGGCTGCGCGGGGCGTAGGAGGCAGAGCAGGAGCAGGAGGACTCCGGGCCGCGGGGCCTCCGCCGTCACACCCGCCATCTCGGGAGGAATGGGGAGGAATGCCCCAGCCGCACTCTGCGCCTCGTTTTATCCCCAAAGCGTAATTGCTGCCTGCTTGTCGCTGTGAGGGAAGGAGGGAGGGAGAGAGGGCGGGCGGGAGGGCGGGCGGGAGGGGAGCTGGGGGAGGGGGCCGGGGAGGGGGCAATTACGAAAGGGCCGGGGACAGCCTCCCGGGCTGGGTCGGACTGGACTGCGGGCCTCTTTCCTGCGCACACACGCTTGCACACACACACACACACACACACACACACACACACACACTTTCCCCCATCTCCTTCCCGCTTTCCCTCTGTGGCTGTTCTCTCGATGCTGGCCATGTTCCCGCCAGAAAAGTGCGAGGGGGCCTCTGCCAGGACAGCCCTCGGGAGAGGAAGCGGGAGGGAGGGCCAGCAGCCCGGCCAAAAATCCTGGCCCCAGCCAAGGCCTGAGCGGCCAGGCCCCCGCCCCTCCGGCTGGGCCCCGGGCCCAGCGTCGGGACACAGGCCAGCTGTCCCGCGCCGCGGCCCCCACCCCGGCCCTCCAGACACCCCAACACCCCCAGGCCTGGCTGGAGACAGGCCCTGCCCCGGGCTGGGAGCGGGGGTCAGGCAGGTCTGGGGCAGCCTCGGCGGAGGCAGGAGGCTCGGTCAGAAGGGCTCGGGAGTGAAGGCCGCGTCTGCGCTCTCCGCTGGGCATCTGGGCTTGTCGAGGACCCTGAAGTCCAGGGTTCCACTCTACACGGACCAAGGTCACTGCCCCACACCTGGCCCGTCCGGGTCTCAGCGTCTGGCAAAGAGAAGGCTGGACTCAGGCGCCCCGTGGGGAACACGGAGGTGACAGCCAGCCTCCTGGTTGTCACTCGGCTGCCACCTGTCCCAGCGCTGAGTACCACGAAGGTACAAACCCGGACAGCTGGTTCTCACCCCTCGGGAGCTCCCAGGACTGCCACTCTGCTGGTGGCCAGCAGGGGGCGGCGCTGCTGAGACAGCCGGACAGTGTCCGGCAGAACTCCCAGCCCTCCACCTGCCCCAGAGCAGGCGCAGACCCTGGGGCTGGGGGAGGGTCGTGCCCCTCCAGTCGCTGCTGTGGGAGCAAGAATACAGGAGAGGAGACTTGTTCCTGGTCGTAGGTCACAGCCAGTCAGGGACAAAGTCAAGCCAAGTGTCCTGGGTGCTTCTGCAGTCCCCCAGGGTGGCTCGGCGCCTCGTCCAGCCAGGAGGAGGTGGCCATGGTGACGGGGAGGGGGCAGGCCGTGGACTGAGCCGGATCGAGGACCGGACACTTTCTCGTGGGGCAGCTTCTCACGCCAAATGCCGACGAACACCCTGACCGGGAAGACGATTGCAGAGATCAGTAAAGCGGGGTGTCTGTCTCCGCCCCACGCCAGCCCAATCAAAAACCCTCAGCGCTCAGTGACTGTAGCCACACACGCCTGTCATCTTGGCACTCTGGGAGGCTGAGGCAAGAAGTGGCAAGTTCAATCCCAGCCTGGGCGACTTAGCGACTTAGCAAGATCCTGTCTCAAAATAAAATTTAAAAGGGCTGGGGATGTAGCTCAGTGTGAAGGGTCTGGGTTCAATCCCCGGGACCGAAAAAAAACAGAAAAGAAACAAGCTCTGGACTCTTCTGGTGCTGGTACTGATCTACTCTGTTTCCAGGCCTGGCACTACCCAGCCAGCCACCCTGCTTCCGGTCATGGCCGCTCCAGAATTTCAGGAGGCGGGGACAACTTAAAGAAACCCACTTCGGTCAATGGCTATTGTGCAGCGTGTTCACTGGGGTGTGCCGGGGTAGCTGATGGAGGGTACGAGGGGCCAAAGCACCCTAAGCCAGCCGCGATGGTGGGTAGGGCCACCTGGGGCTGGGCACGGACTCTGTTCCTGGGCAGGGCCTGCGGGAGGCTGGGGGGACCGGGCCCACGTGTGTGCCTGCCCCTTCCCAGGAAGAGGAAGAAGGGGATCCGAGGGAGCCGGGCCCCACTCCTCTTGGGGCAGTGACGTGGGCAGGAGCCGGCGTTCAGACGCGCAAACCGCAGTCTGCTCGGAGTCTTTATTAATTCCAGGACAGGGGAGCGGCTGGAGCCAGCGGGAGAGGGCCGGCCGTGGGACCAGGAGAGGCGCAGAGACACACTTGATGAACGGATATGAGGCTGGGGGCCGCGCTGGGTCCTTTCCCCAGCTCCAGTTCCCCTTCCCCTCAGCGGTCTGTGTCTGCTCCCAGAGCTCTGCAGGGCCTCCCTGCATCTGCAGAGGGGCTGAAGCCAGAGCCAAAGGCATGGGACGGATCACCTGGCAAGTCAGCCCGGTGCCTGTGACACACAGCGTGAGAAGAGGGGTCACTGCAGCCATCAGCCAATGTCCGTTCGCCCTGCATTCCAGAGGCCCAAGGCAGCCAGGGGTGATGGTGTCCGGCTCTCATCCTCCCAGATGCTGGTGGGACAGCATCTCGAATCCCACATCCCGGAAAGGCTGGGAGTTCTGCAGGATGGTCCTCCCAGCACTCTGGGAGGCTGAGGCAGTAGGACTGCAAGTTTGAGCCTGGCCCAGGCAACTTAGCTAGTGAGACCTTGTCTAAAAGAGGGTAGAGATGTAGTTCAACGTGAAGGCCGTGGGTTCAAGCCTCAGTATGCAAAACAAAATTAAAAACAAACAAACAAACAAACAAACGAAAAAAACCCCAAATCCCAACCAAACAAATGAAGAAACCAAAAACACACTCTTCAGCCATTCAGATAAACGCCAGGCCTCGCCCAGCCCAGCCTACCCTGCTCTGTGGCCTTCTCCCTCCCGACCCCTCTCCCTTCCGGCCCCGAGGCTGTTCCTGGACGTCTGGGTGCCGGCCTTTGCAGCCGAGGTTCCCCAGGCTTGGCACCCACCCCTGGGTTTGCCCGCCTTCACCCTGTCCCCTAGGCCTCTCTGTGGGCCCTCTGGCTCCGGCTGACCTCGGGCTGAGGGCGGGTCTTTCTCGTTGTCCTCTTGGCGTGAGGGAGAACCAATTCTGTCTCCCGGACATCTGAGTGTTGGGTTAGCACGGATGAGCCTTCCAGGAGATGGAGACAGAGACTGCCAGTGTAGACAGACCCCAGCCAGATCCGTGGGATGTGGCTTCTGCTTTGCTCGCTGTCTGCACGGGGTCCCATCTTCCATGGGATGTGGGACACGCTGTGTGGGACGCTGGGCCTGCGAGAGGGCCAGGTGGGCTGCGGGGCTGGGACCCCACTGGGTTTTCACCTGGGGCCACAGAACATACTGCCAGTAGTCATTCCCACCTCATGGTGAGCGAGAGAACCAGCCTGAAGGCGTCCGGGCAGAGATGCGAACGGCGGGCACAAACCTGTCCTGTGGACCAAGTGGAGGTATCAGCAGGCAGGCAGGGTGAGGGACCCCACAACCCCCACATTCGTCAGACCCAGCTGCAGACACGTGGGCTGGAGCTTCCTCCTTCCTCCGATTTCAAACTTTCTAGCAGCTACATACTAGAAAACAAAAGTTAATTTACTAGTATGTTATATTGAATGCAGTGTACCTAAAATACTAGTACTTCAGCAAGTAATCAGTATTGCAACATTTTGCATTATTTTTTGTATTAAACCTTTTATTTGGTACTAGGGATTGAACCCAGGGCTTTTGCATTATTTTTTCTTTATTATTTATGACTTATTAATTTATTTATTGAGACAGGGTCTCCCGAAATCACTAAGTTGCCCAGGCTGGGCTCAAACTTCTGATCTTCCTGCTTCAGCCTCCCAGCATGCTGGGATGACAGGTGTGGGCCACCACATCCAGGCTCCACAAATCTTTACAATGGAAAACTCAGGGCTGAGGATTTAGTTCAGTGGTAGAGTGCTTGCCTAGCAAGCGCAAGGCCCTGAGTTCAATCTCCAGGACCCTCCAAAAAAAACAAGATGGAAAACTCATGTCTGAGAGACCGGCACACAGCAGGTGCCCAAGCATGATGGAACCCATGACACCAATTCAGGCAACTGAAGCAGACGGAGGGGCACAGGAGAGAGCTCTCCCTCCTTACAAACACAGTCCCCCCACACAGCCCGGGCGCTCTGCGCTTTCTCCCAGCCCTGGGTGTTTGTGTGTCTGAGTCTCCGGGCTGTTCCCACATCGCCTCGCAGGCTGTCTGCTGCCCCGCGTTGGGGAACATCGTGAGCCAGTCACTCACTCGAGCCCCCTCGCCAGGGACCAGGACAGCAGACTCTGCGGCACGCCTTCTTGTCCACTTGACACTTGACAGTTTACAAAGCACATATCCAGGTGCGATTGGGAGTGTTGTTAACCCTGTTTATAAATGCAGGTCAGCCTGCCAGAAAGCCCTCTCTCTTGGTCTCCCCACCAGAGCTACTTAATTTTAATCTGAAACCCTGTCACATGGGCAGGCACGGTGAAGCCCACCCCAGCTCCTGGGCCTCTTGCTTGCCCAGGTGGCACCTCTGTGTCTCCTGTACTCCGGGCTGCAGCTAGGCTGAGGGCTGGGCCGGGCCGCCCAGGGGGACATCCTGAGGGTGGAGCCCTTCTCACCCCTCTAGGAAATGTCCCCTCCAGGATGCACACTCTCAATTCACAGTGAGGGGAAGGACTCGGGTGGACACACAGATGTGCAGGACTGTAACCAGCCCTGCCATGTGCAGGGAAGCACAGGACCGGCCCTGGGTCACCCGATGGCCCTGCAGCCACGGCCACGCCCCGGCGGCAGGTCACCCAGCGGCTGCCCGGCCCTGGATGCAGGTCCTCTCTCCTGGGCCGAGCTGCAGGAGCTGGCAGGCAGGCCGACCTGTCCTTCCTCCCAGCCTCCTTCTCCTTATCTCCTCTTATCTCACCACTGCTGCGATCAGGAGCCCTTCCAAGAGCCTCAGCCGGCCTCAGCGGGCGGGAGCTCTCTTCTTCCCATTTTGCCGTCTCCATCTCCACATCACATTCCTCGCCCTGCCCAGGGCAGAGCCCTCCACCCATGCCCGGAACCCCGATTCCTGAGGCGCCAGGCCGGTCCCACGGGGCAGCTGCGAGGAGGCGGGGCTGGAGGAAGGCAACCTGGGCCTGGAGTTCCCGCAGCCGCTCGGGGGCTTTGGCCTTGGGAGGGGAGGCCAGAGAGGACCCTGGTCCTGGGAATGGAGGCTCAGAGCTCTGGACGCCAGGAGGACGACAGGAAAGGCTTCCCGGAAGAGTGGGCACCGGAGCCGATCACACCATTCGAGGGTCCTGAAGGAAGATGTTTTCTGGGTGGTGGCGGCCTCTGCCCTTCAGTGTCCCCACGCAATTGCCAACCAGGAGCATCCGGGAGCAGAAGTCTCTGCTGTCCCTGCCCCACTTAAAGCCAGACAGTTAGGACTCTCAGAGGACACTGGCCCTGCTAAGGGCCCTTCCGTGCTTGCTCTGCGTGGCAGCCTGGACTATCAGTCTGCCAGCTCGGGGGGTCAGGGCAGTGGGTTAAGAACGGATGGGATAGAACCAAACAGACTAGGAACGCAGACGGCCCCACGCACCATGGCTTAGCCCGTGAGTTTTTACGTTGGGAATGGAGGCGGCTCAGTGGTTAGATCTTGTGCACCGTGCACAAGGCCCTTGGCTCCATCCCCAGCACCGCAAAAAGAAAAAGAAAGTGGTTTTTCAACTTTACAATGGTGTGAAAGTAATATGCACTCAGTAGAAACTGTACCTCAAATTTTAAATTTGGATCTTTTTCCATACTAGTAATATTCAGTCTGATTCTCTCTCTCTTTTTCCCTCTGTTTCTCCTCAGTACTGGGGATAGAACCCATGGCCTTCACACTGAGTCACATCCCCAGCCCTTCTTTATTTTTTAAAAAACACTTTGAGACAGGGTCTTGCTATGTCACTAAGCTGACCAGGCTGCTTGAACTTGCCATCCTCCTGACTCAGCCTATAGGTGTGTGCCATCAGGCCTGACTCCAGTCACTTCTCACATGGACACCTTCACAGTGGACTTGGGTATGCTCTAACAACTGTATGTCAACCTCGTCACCTCTTTAATGACCATGTCTCCAAGCACAGTCATGTTCCATCCCTAGCAGAAGGCTTTCCGGACTGGGGACTCACCCTGTCCCCAGCAGCAAGTCACATTCTGGCTCCATGCCCTGGACTGTGGGTCCTTCTTGAGGGTTCACGAACCTCTCTCACTCTGCTCAGGAGCAGACCCTCTGCCCCACATCTGTGCCTGGGCTGTCATGATATCCTGTGGTGACATTCAAAATGTCCCGTGTAGGAGAAAAAGCCCTGCCGGTGAGGACTTCCTGGTCACACAGTTTTATCAGGCTATCTGGGCATCTGGGTGGGCGTATGATTGCTCCCAGACACATCTCCGGCTGGGTGACCTGCCCTTCCCCCATCAGCCCAGACTGGCCATAGCCCTGGTCCCCAGAACCACCAAGCTTGGAAACAGTGACCTGATGGTGGTAACGGGGGCAGGACAGAAGCAGGGGCAGGAAGGGAGTCCCAGAAGGCTTCCTGGAGGAGGTGAGGTACGCTTCAGAGCCCAGCCTCTGTCAGGTCCCGGCTGACCAGGCAGGCTTTCCATAGTCTCCTCCTGCCTCTGCCTCTTGACCCGCCCTGGGCCTCCCTGCGTGGCCCCCGTAGCCGGCCTGGTTTCTTCTCTTGGGTTCTGTGGGTTTGGAAAACCAGCTGTCAACAGTGTCATCCATTGGCCTCTCCATCCCCGAGTGACGGTAACATCTCGAAAACAGCCCCCTCTCCTGTTTCCTTCCCTTCCCTTTCTCCTTCCTTCCTTCTTCCCTCCTTTCCCTCCTTCCCTTGTCCTCCCTCCCTCCCTCCTTTCCTTCCTTTCTTCATTTTTATTTTTGTTCTTGGCAATACTGGGACTGAACCCGGGACCTTTGTACTGAGCTCTATCCCCAGCGCCTTTTTAACATTTTGACACAGGGTCTCACTAAAGTGCGCAGGCTGGGCTCAGACTTGCAATCCTCCTGCCACAGCTTCCCAGAATGCTGGGCTCATTTTTCACATGTGTAAACTGAGGCCCAGAGAGACGAACCGACTTGCCCAAAGCCCCACACAGCTGGGAAGTGGCTGAGTCGGGATTTGAAGCCGGACATTAATCCAAGTCCAGCATCTGAGTCCACACGTGGGTCAGGGGGAGCAGTGGATGCGCCCACTCACCAGCTTCTCTTGCTCTTTTGAGATGGGGTTGTGCTACGTGTCCAGGCTGGCCTCGAACTCACAGTGCGTTTGGCTTCTGGCTCTGGTCAGACACAGCCTCTCGCGTCTCTGAGCTCCACACTGCGCAGGGCACAGGTGGGCGCAGCTCGTTAACCTTTCCACGTCTCTGCTCCCACCTACCCATCACCTGCCCCACCCGAGGTGCCCTCTGAACCCCTTTCCGGTCTGTGCGGCTGTCTCCCCCGGATCAGTCTGCCTGCCTCACACCTTGCCGTGGGTTAGTGGCCTTGTGGTGGGTTGAGCCACTGTAGAAAATTTCACATCGTAAGACTTTATGTGCCAAATTATTAAAACTATCATATAAGATTATCTTCAGAGTAGTGATACAAAGTAGATATGAAGCCAGACCCACAACACATTTGTCATCCCAGCACTCTGGGAGGCTGAGGCAGGAGGATCACAAGTTGAAGCCTAGCCTTGACAACGTGGTGACTTCAGCAAGACCCTGACTCGACAAAACAACAACAAAAAAATGTAAAGCATAAATGAATTTCATGGTTAGACTTGGGTCCCCTTACTGAGAAATTTCTTTATATCTTGGCAAATACTGCAAAATCTGAAAAAAAAAAAAAAGTCCAAGATTTTAAGGGTTGGGGATGTAGCTCAGTGGTAGAGCACTTGCCTAGCAAGTACAAGGCCCTGAGTTCAATTCCCAGCTCTGCACTCCCCCCAAAATCCAAGATTTTGAAACCTCTCTGGTCCTGGCATTTTGATTGGGTTATTGATTTGTAGAAGTTCTTTACATATGGTGATGTGCTTCTGTGGTTAGCTATGTGCGTTAGAAATTTGTCTCTCGCTTTATGATTTGTCCTTCTTTTAGTGTTGCTTGTGTTGAACAGAAGTCCTTGATTTTTTTTAACTTCTAGATTATTTATTTATTTATTTTTTCTTTTTTTTTTTCTTTTCTTAATTTTAAGAAGTCCTTGATTTTTAATGCAGTCAAATGTATTCATTTTAACTGGGCACAGTGGCAAATACCTGTAATCCCAGTTACTCAGGAGGCTGAGGCAGGAGAATCGCAAGTTTGAGTCCAGCCTGTGCAACTTAGCGAGAACCTCTGTCAAAATAAAAAATAAAAAAGGACTGAATCAAAAAAAAAAATCAATCTTTTCTCTAGTGATGATACTTTTTCCTGCTCTGATTAAGAAATCTTTGGCTAGGCATAGGCGCAGTGGCACACATCTGGAATCCCAATGCTCCGGAGGCTGAGGCAGGAGGATTGCAAATGTGAGGCATGCTGGGACTACATAGAGAGATCCCGTATCAAAAAACAAAGCAAAAGAAAAGTTGAAAAAAAGAAAAAGAAAGAAATCTTTGCCTACCCGAAGGTCCGGCCGACATTCTCGTGTGTTTTACTGCCGAAGCGTCATGGTTCGGCCTTGCACATTGGGCCTGTGGTCAACATGGACAGAAAGCATTTCAAACTCAGCAGTCAGGATTTAGCCTGCCCTCCCTAACCCTTCCCGCCCTTTGTGGTCCCAGAATTTGGAAAAAAAACTCTTCTTCCTTCCGGGCCGCTGAGGCACAGCCTGTTCAGTGGCCCAGCCCTTCCTCCAGGCCCTGGAATCAATAAAAGCCTGTGGTTTTCAGCCGAGAGCTGGTTCCCCGCCTGCCAGGATTCAGACTGCAAGGTGGGGGCCACCACTCGCTCCCTGCAGGGGACAAACTCGTGGCTCACGCTAACCCCGGGTCTGGGCCACAGCCGGAGCCAGACCTCCCGACCTGTCCCTCCGATTACTCCCAAACTCACAGTGCAGCCTGGCCTGCCCCAGCCGCGTCCCTCGCCTGGTCACTGATCTGAGGGCTGCGAGCTTCCCCACTCCACCGTGTCTGATGGGCGGCTGTGCCTGCGTGTGGTTAAGTCAGGTCCTCCGGGCTGGCTGTTGAGAATCAAAGTCGACTGGCGTTGTCTGCCTGGGACCTAGAGGCGGGTGGAGCCTTTATTGACCTCCTCGACCTAGTCCAAGACCCTCTAGGTTTAATTGAAAGTAGGTGTGAGTAACTTACTCGGTGGCCCTCTGCTATGCATTAGAGTTGATTGGAAGCTCATGACCTATTTACTGAATCGAGGAGCATTTAGTCCATCAACTTTTAATTGAGCGTCTACAACATTTCTGGCCTTGTGCTGGCCATCGAGGATATAATGACGAATAAGCCCGAGTTCGATGTCTCCGATTCCCACGCTGTTAGGCAGACAGCACGGCTCAGTGGCAGAGCACTTGGTGGTCACTGGGCTTCTGCTCTGAAATGTTTCTTCCATGAAACATTTGAGGAAAGGTCCAGATGAGGCCTGTAAGTGAAAGGAGTTGAAAACACTAATTGCTAACTAAATGGACCAGGGACTCTGGGTTTTGGGGACTGCAGGGCACCATTTAGCGGCAGATCCCCTGGGTCTGCCTTCTGAGCCGACCTGGAGGGCCTGACCCTCCCTCTGACTTGTCTCTCTTTCTCTCTGTCTCCGTCTCTCTCTCCTCTCCTGAAAGCCGCAGTTCTGACTTCACCTAGATCAGGTTCAAGTCCCGGGGGCTCCACTTCGAGCTATTTGACCTTGGGGAGGTGACGCCCCCAGCCTCAGTTTCCCCATTTGTCAGAGAGGGTTGTGGCAAGAGTCAGGAGTCGACACATGTTGCACACGCCTGGGCTGGGGCAGCCACGGCCGGCTCTGGTTGGTCCGAGAAACCGGATTGTCCCCACACCCCCTGCCTAGAGCTTGGCACCGAGCCGGGCGCCGTAGGGGGGCCTGGGCTTCGCTCTCATCGTCTGCCTCTGTCCCTCGGGAGTCCTGATTGATTTGCAAGGAGGAAAGGGCTGGTTTCTGTCTCTGTTCCTTGCCAGGTAAGCAGGGGAGGCCCCGTGGCCTCCACTGGACAAGAGGGGCCCTGATCAGAGCCCAGCGGGGCCCCTGGTCCCTGCCCAGACCCATGTTCTCTCTTTTAATCGTGTCCACCGCCCCGGCTGGGCCTTGGCCAAGCCCTCGCTCGCCGGTGAGCGCCAAGCCCAGGCCGTGCCAGGCTCAGTGGCGGCGCCAGGCCAAGAACAGCAGATCTGCTCTCAGGAAAGCTGGGGGATTAGGCTGCAGGCCGGCGGGGATGCAGGTATCCGCCTCCTGCCTCAGCCCGGGGATGAGGGGCAGGGCGCTTCAGTGACACGGGTCACCACTGGGATGTAGGGACATGACGGGTGCTCAGCCAGACTCAGGGACTCATTGTAACCTTGCGCCTCCTGGCCTCTGCCTAAAACAGGTCCGGGTCTCAGGGCCCAGAGTGACCTCCACCCCAGCGCGATGGTACGCCGAGTGACGTCGGCCTAGGACCTGACCCTGCCTCAGACTTGGGCTCTGCCGGGGACCAGGCCTCCCCTAGAGGGCTGGGTGGGAAGAAGCGGATGTCACAGTGTCCTTTCTTCCGGGGCCCTCTTTGTGCTCGACTGGGCTAGCGCCGGCTGGACAGGCCTGGTGTGGCTGCTGGGAACAGGCTGAGGAACTACTGCTGACAGGGCCGAGGTGGGCGCCACCTGGGCTGTCTGTCTGCTGCCAAGGGGCAGAGGCTCCCAGCTTTGCTCAGGGATGCGTCCCGGGACTCCTGGGGGGCTCGGTCCCCTCCAGCTGTTACCTCCCACCACCTAGTGTGTTTCCCCCAGCTCTGTCCTGTCTGAATTCACTCCCCACCACCACTTGTTTCTGGGAGACTTTCCCCGATCCCAGGCTGGGTCTAGGGTCCTTTCGGACACCCCCACCCCCACCCTCCCCTATTTCTCTCTCTGGGCGTCACTGTCCACACAACAGCCTTCTGGGCAGCCCCCCCACCGATGATCATCTTGTCCTGGGTCAGGTTGGCCGCTGGCGGGGCTTCACTGGAGCAGGTGGCCGCCTGACCTGGCCTGGTCCCCTGTCTGGGCTCGGCGGGTGGGGGTGTCTGCAGGGACGCGGACTGACTCAGATGTTATTTTGGGCTCCCCTCGGCCCAGTGAGCTCTGAGGCCTCAGGCCTGTTTAGACGGCTGGGCCGGATGTGACCCATTCCAGGCCTCGGGCCTCTACCGGCTTGGTGTGCAGCAGGCCAAGGCAAATGGGGTTTCGGGGCTGGGGCAGGCAGGGAGGGCAGGCAGGGGGCAGGAAAGCCAGGGTGGCCTTGCCACGTCGGGAGGCCCCGAGCCTGGGCGCTGTCACACCAGGGCCCGAGGGTCACCTGCTGGAGGACTTAGATCCCAGAACCCCTGAGCAGAGGCCCCGATCACCTGGATCCCCCTCCCCTGTCCCCCCAGCAGGGACTTGGCTGGCGAGGAGGCAGGTGCACCGGTCTCCCTGCTCCTTCACCTTGGTGGCCTTGGCCGCCGGCACTTGGGCTGCACTGCGAGCCCAGGGCCGGGCCTCCAGGGCCCACGACCAACGCGGTACTTCCAGGGTGGCGCTGTGGGTGTTGGTGGCGAGGCTCGCCGTCTGTCCTCCTCCCTCACTCTGCTCCCTGAGGATGTCTGTCCCGGCTCCTGCCCTGGGCCCCAGCCCGGATGTGCTCAAGGAAACATGCAAAGCCTGAAGCTCTGTCCACCACGAGCAAATTGAAAACAGCAAGAGCCGAGTGCTGCATCCACTTCTGCAGGGCCAGCGGACAGCCTGGGGCTGGGGGCTGGGCCTGGGTGTCCTTGCTCACTGCTGTCCCCAAGAGTCCCAGGGGCTCTGGGCTGGTCCCACCTGGGCACCTGCTGTCCCCTCTGTGGTCCCTGTGTTGTCGGGGGCGGGCGTGGTGTCCTTTTACATCCTGTGGCTGTGAGCTGCTGAGTCAATACCTGAAGTTTTTCACTCAGCGTTGGAAAGGCCTTGAGGGAGCCCATTGCATGGAGGGTAAGACTGAGGCTCAGAAAGGGGCTCGGCTAAGGGCATCCTTGGCTCTGTTTGCCAGACTCACAGACCGGGCCTTCGGGCCTCAGGACTTGGGGCTGGGTGGAGTGTGACTCCTCTTCCCTTCAAGCCCACCCCCAGATCCCAGCCCCAGGGATCGCCTGGTCTCCCTGGCAAGTGCCCGAGGGGTGGCTTTGTGGGAGCAGCCCGGCCCTGCTGGACTGACTGAGGACGCGGCTGGCAAGGGTGGCCTGGTGAACTGGCAGCCTCCCAAGTATGTGGCCAGCAGTGTGGACAGCGCTAGGCAAACACGGAATGCTTCCTGGATGACAGTCTTGTCCCAGGCCGTGTCCCTTCAGGAGGCCAGTGAGGCGGGGGTCACGGTGCCTCGGGGGTGGGGGCTCTGAGGGGATGCACCTGAGATGGCCCCTCCAGACAGGTCCTGTCAAGAGCAGGCTGGCAGGAGTGCTGGGTAGGGGTGGGGGGCTGCGGGAGCTGAGGCTCTCTTATGGAGGGAAGGGGGCACTTATGCGGTGGGCTTTGGAGGTCGAGTAGGAGTTTGCCAGCAGACCAGAAAGGAGAACGATATTAGAGGCAAGGCACCATGTATACAAAGGCCCAGAAGCAGCAAAAAGTGTTGGGCACAATCAAGGTCGTACAGGAGGTAAGCAGGTGGGGGGTTACATGAGGACGCAGGTGGGAGGTTACATGAGGACAGCGGCGGTGTGGGGAAGATCGAGGGTCCCAGCCCGCGGGTAGGGGGAGCCGGGCGGGGCCCTGGGTGTCCTCTTCAGCTTCTGGCCTGGGTGTCTCCAGCTGGTACGGGAGCCCTGTCCGCCACCTGCTGTTTACATCGTTTGCATACTTCTGCCTCTTATCTCTGAGGGTCTGTCGCGGTGCCTACCTCGCCCACTGGTGCCATCGCTGCTAGACCGTAAATCAGCTGCCGCTCCCCGACACCTCCCTCCCCTGTGCTGTGGGGCTGCTGCAGGCTCAGCGGGTTGGGGTGGGTGTCGTTGGCTGGGGAGGCGCTGTCCCCAGGGACGTGCCACCTGCCCACCGCATCTCCACCACACCTGCCTCTTCCTGGTGGGGGCTCCTGAGAAGGGGGGGCAGAGCAGAGGGGTGCGGGGGCTACAGCCTGCATCAGACCCAGTCAGATCAGATCCTCCATCAGCCCCACACAGCGGCTCTGAGGAGCACGTGCCTCAGCATCCCATCCACAGCCAGTCCGGGGTCGGCCACCGCCGCTGGTGAGCCAGGCGGTGCGGTGGCTGCTTGCGGGGGGCGGGCTCTGGGTGCTGCCGACACAGGGGTGTCCCAAGTGCCACAGTTCTGAGCTGGTGTGAGCTAAGTTCACACAGCACGCATGTACTTCTCTGTGTGAATAATATTCCTTGATTTAAACATCAGGTGCCAGGTACAGAATTTTATTACAGCTAAGATTATGTATGAGGTGTGATAGAAAAATATGGTGTGTGTTTAATTAAAAAGATTATTGTAGTGAAAAGATGCGTTGCTGTGAATTCCCTTCAAAATGCCCCCACCCCCATGTCGAAACAAATTTCTCCCAGCGTCCTTGCCACTTTCAGAAGCAGTTCTGGAGTCTTCTCTCCAGAGTGTCTTTAATTGTGCTGTTGTAGTTGCCTTGGCATCCTGCGTTGGTTCAAAACGTTGCCCTTTCGTGCTCATTTTGACTTTGGGGAGGACCCACAGGCCACAGAGTGGCAGATCTGGTGAGCAAAGTGGACGAGGGTGCAGCGTGTGTCTTCGTGAGTCTGCCTTTCTGTTGGATGGCGTTTGGCAGCGGCCACCACTGCGTTTTCAAAATCATCCCTTATAAAGACTCTCATGAAAGAAGACTTCCAGAACGGCTTCGGAAAGTGGCAAGAACAACGGGACGGTGTGTCTGAAGGGAAGAGAGCGTTCTGAGGGGAATTCGTGGAGATGTGTCTTTTACTGTACTAGTTTTGAGAAAGAATTTAAATGTTACTGTGCTGTTGGATCACACATGTTTGTGTGTTTATCTGTCTCTCTGCTCGTCTGTGTCTCTCTAGCATCTGGTCCAGCCTATTTGGGAGGATCTGCCCGATGCTCTTTCCGGGCACGCGGACTCCCTGTTGGAGCTGGAGGCGGAGGGGCTCTCATGGGACAGCCCCTAGTCCCCTGGTCACCCTGGAAGGGACCCACAGACCTGGCCCCCCAGGGAAGCAGAAGGGCTTCAGAGGTCCCTCTGCAGGGACAGAGAGCCTGGCTGGAGAGGTGGCCATGTCCCTGCAGGCGGGGAGCATAGGCAGAGCTGGTCGTCACCCTCAAAGCCTGACCTGCTCACCCCTGAGTAAGTGCCGTGGATGGCGGCTGCTCTGGCCTGTCAGGGTTGGGATGTGGAGGATGCATCACTGCAGCCCCATCCTCAGGGGCTCCTGCAGCGAGATCGTTGGCCCAGGCCAAGGACGAAGAAAGAGGGAGGGAAGGTCGGATGGCGACACGTCCCTGTCACACAAAGGGACATGCATATGGAAGTCAGCATGCCAGACTTCAGAGGAAACACCAGGCACTTGGATTCAGATGCGTGTCACCATATTGTGGTGACTCGGTGCCTCCAGGACAGCTGGTGTATGACCATTTGTGCATGACCAGTGAGCAAGACTCAGACAGCCACAGAGCCCCGCGAGATGCTGGTGGGCAGATGCAGCCTCTCCGGACTCCTGGTGGCTTCTGCCTGGCTGTGTCTATACCGTGAGCAGCTGTCTGCCAAAGCCACCGGGGCAGGGACAGGGATCCACACAGTCTCAGGTTGGAGGCCCTTGTCTGGGCCCTCGCTCCTCTGGCCTTGCCCTGTCATTCCTGCCCCACCCAGCCATCCTCGATGGCATGGACTTTTGGCTGCCCCCAGCCCTGGAGGCCAGCTGCGGCCCTTGCTGCTCTGCCTCCCTTGCCACCTTGAAAGTGTGGGGACGGCCTGGCCAGTGACCCCTGACCTCTCCCTGACCTTCCCCTGTCTCTGGCCTCCCTCCCTCCTCACGTCCCTGGCCCTGACCTCATGTCTGCGGGGCTGGGGGCAAGGGCGAGATAAGGCGGGCACTGCACGCTGCTCCCTCCTGGGTTGGACGGGAAGGGCGGGCCAGGCTGCCAGCCCGCAGAGCCCATGACTCACGGGTGGGCAGGGCCCGGCTGCGTCCGGGAGGAAGTGCCACTTCCTCTGGATAAGGCAGGAGGCCGGCCCTTTCTGCCTTTCTGGTCAGCAGTATTCTCCACCCGTGGTTAAGATGCTCTCCAACAATTCACTCTGCTCCTCGGGTCTTATTCTTACGTTCGGGCTTGCGTTCACCCACCTGGAGCAGCCTTTCCGGAAGTCTTGGGTAGCTCTGCAGTCCTCTCCCGGTGGACCTGTGACCTGCTACAACTCTCTTCAGCTGTCAGCTGAGACCCAGATTCCCATCACTACCACACCACAGTCCCTCCTGTGACTTAGGGCTGGGGGCCAATGTTGGTTAGGATGAGTTTCCCCCTTTGCTTTCTTTTTCAAAGCCTTCACAATTCACAAATCTGTGTATATGTTTAACTCTGTGTATCAAAGTCCTCAAAAAATATCCGGTTGAAATGAAGGATTTCTATTCCACGAAGGATCCCTCATGGACAAAATGACAGATTGGAGGGTGATACTTATGATTAAAAAAAAAAAAGATGGCAATCCAGGTAGAGAAATGGGCGAGGGGTATGAACTGGCATTTGCAAAAAAGGAAACACAAAGAAAGAACAAGGGAAGGGAGACTCGAATTCACATATAGGAAGGAAGCAGAGAAATGCAGATTAAAATGATAATGAGATGTTGCTTACTATCCACCAGGCTGCTGGCGGATGCAGCCTGCGCCACCTAATGTGTTGGTGGGGATACGGGGCAGAAGGGTGGCTTCCTGGCTTGCTGTCTAGCAGGACAGATGGTCCCTGATTTAGGATGGGTCAGTTTATGGTTTTTTAATTTTGTGATAGTGTAAAAATGATCTGCATTCAGTAGAAACTCAACTTCACATTTTGAGTTTTGATCTTTTCCCCGGCAAGCTCTATGTAGTGTGATACCCTCAGGTGATACGGACCACGAGAAGCAGCCACACTACCTAGGCTATAAATCAAAATCCCCCCTCTAAACAGTGTCGCACATTGTACAAAATGGAAGTAAAATTCACATGACGTAAGACTAAGCCTGGAGTGCTGATGCGTGCCTTGTAATCCCAGCTACTAAGAAGGCTGAGGCAGGAGGATCATGAATTTGGATCTATCCTGGGTAACTTAGTGAAACCCTAAGTTAATACAGAAGGTATTTAAAAAGTGATAAGAATGTGTAGGGCTGGGGATTTAGCTCAGTGATTAGAGTGCTTGCCTTGCAAGCACAAGGCCCTGAGTTCGATCCCCAGCACCACAAAAAAAAAAAAAAAGAATGTGTAAAGTCCTGTATTCGATCGCCAGTACTGAAAAAGAAAGGTGTGTGTGGGGAGAAAATAACCTTGAACCTGAATTGAAAATCATATGATGTAGTGGCATTTAGCCCATTCACAGTGTGACACAAAACTGTCCCAACTCTATCTAATGTGGGACATGTTCATCACTTTAAGAGGAAACCCCATTTCCAATTCCATAGTTGTCACCAGGGACCCACATTTTATGAGACCACATCAGATGCTTTAGGAAGGCTGCCCGTGGTCGGAGGGAAAGGGAATAACAGGGACAAGGTAAATCCAGTAGTTTCTTCTTACCCACACTATAACTTGCTGTGGTTTCATTTTTCTTTTGTGGTTGACCACAGTCCAAAAATATGAAATGGAAAATTCCAGAAATAAGCAATTCATATGTTCTGAATTCTGTGCCATCCTGAGGAGTGTGACGAGAGCTCGAATTCTGTCCTGCTCTGTTGTGGACAGGAAAGAAGCAGTGTGTCCACCCTGTATATGCTACCTGCATGTTAGCCATTTAGTACCTTTCTTGGTTATTAGATCAACTTATATCACAGTGCTTGGAATAACCCTTACTTTATCTCACAATGGTCCTAAATTTCAAAAGTGGCCGGGCCAGCATTTTGGACATGACAAACAGGAGCTGGAAAGTGCTTCTGTTAAGTGAAAAGGAGAAAGTTTATCACAGTATGTTAATTTAGGGAAAAAAACCATAGTATTCAAGGGGTGATTGGAAAATACGGTGTTTAAGTTAAAAAAAAAAATCACCCTTATAACAGCCAAAGACACATTGCTAAGAACAATGTGATAATCGCTTTCGAAGCTAGGGGAAGTATTCTGAGGGGATTTAATGGCAGTGTGTCTTTTGCTGAAATAATTTTTTTTTTTTTTTTTTTTTTTTTGGTGCTGAGGATCGAACTCAGGGCCTTGTGCTTGTGAGGCAAGCACTCTACCATTGAGCTAAATCCCCAACCCCTGAGATGAATTTTTTAATTTAAACGTTCACCATGTTTTACGATGACTCCTCGATCAAACATTTAGGGAAATTTCTGTCAAATAAAAACATGACGGTGTGTGCTCATCTACTTTATTCACCAGATCTGGCATCGTGCGACTTCTGGCCTTTCCCCAAAGTCAAAATAACCATGAAAGGAAATGTTTTGAATCGATTTAGGACATCGAGGCAGCCACGGCAGTGCAATTTAAAGACACTCAGAGGAAAGAGGACTCCAGAGCTGCTTCTGAAAGTGGCAGGAACACTGGGGTAAGTGTGTATGTGTAGGGGATTCTGGGAGGGATTCATGACAATGTGTCTCTTACTGTAATAAAAGATGTAAGCACTCCCTGTATTTTTTGACCATGCCTCGTCTGTATGGTTTGGTACTGTCCGTGGTTTCCGGCATCCACTGGGGCGTTGGAATGTATCCCCTGTGATAAGGAGGGGACTGTTGTACAATCTCTGTGATTTGAAAAATAAAATAGAAGCCAAAGAGATTTGAAAAATAAGTTAGAAGCCAGACTCCCTCTACTCCAAGGCACCGAGAGAGCAGAGACCCAGGAAGGATCCTGGCCACCCCTTGTCCCCTCCCGGTCTCCCGGCCCATGGTAGAGGACAACTGGAGTTGGTCCCTGGGCCTGGGCAGTTGCCGGGCAGGAGTGAGGAGGGGGCATGGGACAGAGATGAAGGAGGAGCCTCGGGGGGCACAGCGTGGCACTGCTGGGGAGTCTGGGTAGGAGGGACCCGAGACGTGTCAGGTCGCGCTCTCTGCTGTCCTTGGGCTTCAGGACAAAACAGGGCTTCATTTTCCAAGCAAGAAATCCAGACATGAGGTTTGCCAAAGGCCTTTTTACTTTTCTTTTTTTTTTTTATATGAGAATTTATTTATATGAAAAGTCTTACCAAGGTATAAACATTTGGGGCCTTTGCACATGCTGTGGTCTTAGCTGGAATGTTCCCCCACACCCCCTCCCCGCATGGCCGCCTGGTGAACTCCAGCCGACTGTGGGGACGCCCCCTGCAGGAGGCTTTGAGTCACCACCATCCTTCCACCTCTGGGGTGACCACTCTTGTCCTCAGGGACCTGCAGCCCCTCCTGGCTTCATGGGACGGTCGCCCCCTTTCTGTCCATGCAGTCTCCCCCATGCCTCCTCAGTCTCGTTCTTGCTTCCCAGGTAACCTGCACACGGCGGGGCTCAGCTGGTGACGGGTGGACAGAAGGACACACCAACGGGCTGGTGCGGGCATGGGGCTGTCTTCCTGGCATCAAGTTGCCTGGATTAGGCCCAGGGGTCTCCAGGCCCCCGCTTGCCTCTCTGCTCTGCTGGGCAGCACCCTAGTTAGCAGGGGTCCCAGGGTGGTCACCGTGTGGGCAGTCGGGGCCTCGAACCCCGGAAGGCAGAGGACACATTAGACCAAGCAGCCCCCCAAGGCCGGCCTTTTGTGTCCACTGCCCTCTGCTTGATAGAGGGGCGGGGGACCCATGGGGACCCCGAGGGTGCTGCCAGTTGGGGGGTGGCTGGCACGGGGACCCGAGGGACCTGGGCAGCTCTGCCAGCCTTGTCCCCAGGGGGAGCACCTTTCCTAGACACAGGCCACCGGACCAGGAGGGGCCCTTGTCGGGGCTCCTGGCTTAGAGCTGGGGGGTCAGAGGGCTCTGTGCACCCAGGCGCTCGGCCCCCTGCACCCCTCCTCAGGCTGTTCCCTCCCCGCTTGGCAGCCCGGCCGCCTGGGCTGTTGACCTTGGCTGCCGGCTCGCAGGGGCTGGAACTCTCACACCATAAATTCCCGTCTTCTAGGAATCCAGCCTGGGAAAGAAAGGAAACACGGAGAGAATATTTGATTAACATTTTTCCAACGTGACCACATCACAGGGCCGTGTGGCCGGAATTCTCACCCTGCTCTGGGCGGGGCGGGATTTGGCTTGCAGCCTGGAGGCCCAGGAGGGTGGGCCTGGGCTGGGGGTGCACTGGCATCTCCCTGAGGTGGGAGGTTCCTGGAGGGAAGCTGGCCGGGTCAGACACCTGGAGGGCGAGCAGCCCAGGGTTTGACCTCTGGGGTCTGGGCTCAACCCCTGATGCCCACTGTGGACAAAGCCCTCCCTGACCTCCAATTATTACTTTTTTTTTTTCAGTACTGGGGATTGAACTCAGGGTCTTCACACTGTGCTACATTCTCCCAGCCCTTTTTAAATTTTAAAAAACATTTTGAGACAGGGCCTTGTTAAATCGCCGTCGCCCAGGCTGGGTTCAAACTTGGGATCCTCCTGCCTCAGCCTCCCAGAATGCTGGGATTACAGGCCTATGCTATCACGCCTGACTACTGTGGATTTTTCTTAAGCTCATTGTCTCAGCAGTGCTCCACCTGGGACCCACTCTGCGACCCTCTCCCGGCTCGCATGACCCCACACCCGTGTCGTCACCCCTGCCTGGCTGGGCCTGGGGCATCTCAACTTTGGAAGGTGCACACCTCCATCTCACTCCTCCCCTGGCTGCCCCTCCTGCTGCGGCCTCACACGGAGGTCCTCTCTGCGCTCCCCTCCTCTGTCTGGCCCCAGGTCCAATCCAGGGCTCTGCAGGGCGGGGGAGGGAGAGCGGTGATGGGCGCAGGACCCAGTTCTGCACACCTGAGGTCTGAGAGCAGGAAAGTTGGGGCTTCAGGGCTCTGTGCTCTTCTGGCCCCATGGATGCAGCGGGGGCCCCGGACCAGACTTGAGGTGACAGGGGCCTCCTGGAGAAGGGGTGTCCCAGCCAAGATGCTGAGGAGCAGATGCCGGCCTTTCTGCCATCCCCGAAACACCTCCCTGCTCCCGCCACTGTCTGCCACCACCAGACCCTGCTCTCTCTCCAGCCTGCCCGCATTCCTCACCACCATCACCCACACTCCACCCCCGCCCAGGCTGCCTTCGCACCTCACCTGCTTTAGGGATGCCGCCCTGCACCTGGGCCTAGTTTACTATGTGAAGGAACCTAGGCACAGGTGCTTGTCTCCCAGCACCCCTGAATTTCCCACTGTGCCCGTGTCAGCCTGGGGTGCCATTCTGCCCGGGTGTCTGGTGCTGCCTATGACTGGCAGCCTCAGTCTGTGTGAGCCAGGGACAAGTGTTGGGATGCCTAGGCAGCCTTTGTTTCTTGCTTTGTTTTCCAAATCATCCTGCCTTCCCGTCACCATAATGAAATACCCACTTAGATCACTTTTCATTTCTTTTTCTTGCTGTATTGCATAGGCGAGCACCTCCAGAATACTCTTGAGAAACAGTCATGGAGGGTAAACACCATAGTGATCTGTGAGCAAGGCTAACCTGCTCTCCCTCTGTCTGACGGGCTCCCATATCTAGCTCTCAGTTTGTTCTCAACGTGTGAGGCTTTATTATTGATGGGCTTCCAGGTATTCCATTTTATAGATGAGGAACTGTGAGTTAATTTGCTGAGGTCAAACATTAATTACACAGCAGCGTTCTTGTATAAATCTCCACCATCTCGACTTCAAAGCCCAGCATCTTAATTACTATGCTATAAATCCTCCAATAAATGATGGTCTAGAGGAACAATAATGTAATAGTATGATGCTGGAGTAAGATCAGGAATAGGTACCACTAGAATAGAAAAGGAAGTGGCAGTTACTCCTATATCTAAGCACCAATTACATATAAAATGCGATTCTCTGGGAAGTACGCATTCCATAGCAATGGAACACAAAAGGCCAACAATTCAGGGTGAAAGGAAATTAGCGAATACTTTATGGCTAACATTAAATGATCTCCAGACAGATTATAAAGTTGAAACATATATAAATAAGTAATAAAGTTCTAGACCCGCTAGTAGGAAATAAGTTGAATTCTTTTTTACCCTCTGGAAAAGTACTTTTAAATTTTCTTTAACTTGTTCAACTTCCCTTACATTTCCTGCGGAGTTTTGTAAGTTCTCAAGCAATCAAAGAAATCACAGAGGAAAAAGATGAATTTAAGTGGCCATGTGATGTGTGGCCTGAGAATAAGAAACAGGAGGGCCACCTCTGCAGGGCTGTGCTGGAGGGACCAGCCACACAGGAGGAAGCCACGGGAACAGAAGTGTAAGCAATCTTTGAAGGCTGAGGCATGGATGCTCACATTGCAGGGGCCCTGGGGTGCTCACGAGTCACCCCCTCTGGGTGCACCACACCTCAGTTGTGCCCAATGTCACGCGCCCTCAGAGTTCCACAAACACATTTTCCCTCAGCTTCCTGCGCCCACTGGCCTCTCACAGAAGTGTTCCCTTGGGGACAGGGGCACAGCCATGGGGACAGTGAGGCGGGCAGCAGGGCTCAGGCCAGGGCCTCTCTGGGTGGCCACCACCCTCCAGAAGCCTGCGGCAGCCGAGGGCCCTGCAGGACCCCAGCTTACCTCGACACTGTGCTGCGATTCCTGCTGCCCCCACAGAGCTCGCCCCAAGCCTGGGCCATGCTCTGGCCTGAGCCCACCCTGCCACTTCCTCCTGCCAAAGCAGGCTGACCTCCACTTGGTACTTCTGGGTCTGCCCATTGAGCCCCAAACTGCCCTTGATCCCCCTTTGGATTGGTCCAGCTCTGGCCCCCCACGTCTGTCTGGGTTTGCCAGCAGCCCAGGATGCTCCCTGGAACTGGAGTCCCGGCCTCATCCCGTCCCCAGGCCCTTACCAGCCACTTCTCCGATGGACCAGATTCCTCCTTGGCTCCAGCCAGGGCCGCAGTCCGAGCTGAGCCACCGGATACACGGAGGCCCTCAGCAGATGTTCGCCTAGTGGACCTGCTCCTCAGCCATCCCCCGAGACAGCCCGGCGATCTCACGGACCTGTCCCTTCGGCTTTGATCCTCAGAACCTGCCTGAAGTGACTCTGCGCCCCTGACTCCCCGCCGCCCGCCTTCCCTCCCTTCTCTGCTTGTATGTGATCAAAGCATACAGTGAAAGTTTAAAGAAAAATTATTACACCAAAAGACACTGCCATGGATTCCTTTCAAAATACTCCTCCTCGCTTCGAACACACTTATCCCACCATTCTTGCCATTTTCTGAAGCAGCTCTGGAAGTCGTCGTTCCCAAGGGTCTTTATGAGGTGTGATCAAAAATATGGTGAATGCTGCTGCCAAGTGTCATGCAGAAAGCCAACAGAAAGGCGGCCTCGTCAAAGCATTGTGGTACAACTGCCGGCTCTTCTCAAAGTCAAAATGACTAAGAAAGGGAAATGTTTTAAATCGATTCAGGACATCGAGGCAACCACGGCAGCGCCACTGAAGACGAGCCTTGCAAAGCACCCAGCTGTGGCCCCGTCTTTTGTCCCTGGGTCCCTCCAGGCCTCAGCCTGGGCTGTAGTAAGTCTGTGCCTTTTGCCAGCCCGGGCCTTCCACTGGAAGTCACCCAGACCTCAGAGCGTCGCAGGGGCTGCAAGCCTGCCTCCCTTTCCGTCGGTCTCTGCTTCTCTCTGCCTGTCCCGCAACCTTTGGTTTGAAATACAGGAGCAGATGAGGTAGAGGCTTAATCTCTCTGTCAGCCAAACCAGCTTTGGCATTTTAAAAGGGTGTTGGGAGCTGGGAGCGGTGACATCTGTCCATAACCCCACCACTCTGGGAGGCTGAGGCAGGAGTATCACAAGTTCAAGCCCAAGACCTGTCGCAACATAAAAAATAGTTTTAAAAAGGGTCGAGGATGGAGTTCAGTGCAAGCCTCTGGGTCCAATCCCCAGTACTACAAAAATAAAATAAAATAATAAAAAAATTAAGGGGTGTCAGAGTGGGAGGAGGACACCGAGGGACCCATTCTCAGATGATCCCAACAGAAAGCCAGGCTTCCTTATCTCTGGTCTTGAAGGGCAGCTGCCCCTCAGCCCTGGCCCGTGACTCTCGGGGGCCCACTTGCTGCTGGTGGCCTTGAGCCTTGGTGGGTCTGTGTGCCCCCTCTTTGCCAGGCACCCCCCGGCCAGGACAGAGTTGGAAGTGGGGTTCGCACTCCGGGAACTGGTCTCGCTGCTGCCCAGCATGAAGTCTTGATGGAGTAAAGAGCATGTTTTTAAAACCCCCAAGCCCATCCTGTCTAAACTGAACATTTTCTCCTGCTTGTTCAACGCCACCATTCACATTCCTGGGCCAGTCGGCGGCCGGGATATTTATAGCCGGCCCTGGCTCTCCATCTTGCCTAATTGGCGGGGCTGGCGGGGTCCCCATCCGTCATGGTAAGTGTGCCTTTCACCAGCCTCGGTGGCCCTCGGCCAGCCCGGACGTTCCCAGGCCTGGGCGGGGGAGGCTGCCCTCCACCCTGCCTGCTCCCCGTCCCGCTCCGCAGGGCCGGCTGCGCCAAGGGTCCTGAGGGAGCACCGAGCCGGCTCTCGGTCCCGTGTGGCCCAAGGGTGACAGGGTCTCTGATGGCATCGCCCCGACTCGCCCAGGCCTCCTGGCCGATCCGTCCTTTCACTTCCAAAGGGAGCCCTGGCACTTGGGCCGTGGGATGACCTCATGGGTTCCCTGTCTCGCGGGACAAAGGCTGAGCTCCTTTGTCAGGCCCGGGAGGACCGTCCCCATCTGCCCTGTGACAGTTGTCTGCCCACTTGGTACCGGTCCACCTCAGGGAGTTCACCACACTGTGCTATCCTTGCCGGCTCCTCTGGGACCTGGAACTCTCCAGGCCCGGGCCAGGGCGTCCCCCAGTTCCTGGTGCTCTGGACCAGGCCCCAGCCCTGCACAGGAATCCAGCCATTATTCCGCCCTTTGAGCCCGCAAGGTCGGGGCGTCTGGGCAGTGGCGCACACCTGTGATCCTGGAACTGAAGGAGGCTGAGGCAGGAGGATCACAACTTTGAGTCCCTGTCGGGCAACTTATTGAGATCCTGTCTCAAAATTAAAAAAAAAATTTTAAATTTTAAATTCAAAAAGTAGCTCAGTGGTAGAGTTCTGTCAGGTCTAACCCCCTGTACCAAAACCAAACCAACAAAATCAGAATTTTTCTACTGCATCAGTTTTCAGTAAGCATTATTCTGGTATTTTCACATCTTTATGATTGAAAAGTGCTCTACAATGTTATTGTCTGGAAGAACGAAGAATACATTTTTACATATTGCAGATTTCCCAGTTAATTTAATCATTTGGTCCCAAAACAATCTCACAATTGTTGAACATAAAATAGCAGCTATTATATGTTATTGGGAGAATTTAAAAGCTTAAAACAGCAAATATTTTTAAGTTATTCTGATTTCATGACGTTTTAGTTTATTTATTTATTTTTGCGTTTCGAGACAGGGTCTTGTTATGTATTTCAGGCTGGCTTCCAACTGTAGGTGATCCTCCTGCCTCAGCCTCCTGAGTGCTGGGATTACAGACGTGGGTCAGCACCAAGCCCAGCAGATTTCATGAAGTTTTAAGACACTTACTGATCACCCTCTGTGTTAGTCAGGGTTCCCTGGAAGCAAGAGCATTTTCTCATCTTTAAAACTGGGGCAGCAGGCTATCGTTTCACTGTCAGGGTTGTTATGTTCAACCTGAGTGAGTGGCTGTGAAACAACGATCATTGTACAACAGATAGCTTCTGCGACGTGAGGTGCGGCAAGATTGCGGGTCACAGTAATTGCTGCAGACTTCCAGCTTGAGAAACCTGCATTCTACACATGCGCAGCCAGCCTCTGGCCGCGTGGTGTCAGGTGGCTTCTAGCTTTTGAGCCTCAGTCTCCACACCTGGAAAATGGGAAGCAACAAGGGAAGGTGCAGATGACTCCACCTAAAAAGGATTGAAGGAGCTCAGTAAATCCGAGCTGCGGTTACTTGTGCACCTGGTGTCTGCCGGCTTGCAGGGGTACGGCAGGGAGGAGAGCAGGTTTCTTCCTCAGGACCTTGCAGCTGGGCAGAGACAGTGGTGAGCATAGACTTCTAATGAAGGGAGAGTCCTGCGGGGTGACAGACACCAGCTCAGGGGGAGCGGACGGGGGCACCTTGATTTTTGAGGGGTAAAGAAGGTGAGTCTCAGAAGGGGCTGGCAGGGTGAAGAATGGGGGAAAGTGTCTGGGAAGAAGGAACAGCGTGTCACACCTGGAGATGAGGAGAGGAAGGAGATGACATTTATGCCACAGAGCTCCCGACCCAGAGCTACAGCTGGGGTGGGCTGGAGGGGCGGCTAGAGAGGGCAGAGGGGAGGCCAGGAGGGGCCAGGGAAGGGGCGGCAGTGGCTTGGACTCAGGGCTGGCAGGTCCAGCGCAGAGCAGGGCCGGGATTTACTTTGGAGGGAGGGCTGACAGGTCTTGGCAGTGGCGGGGATCTGGGGGTGATGGCAGGAGGGGCCGAGCTGCCTCCCGGGTTTCTGGCCTGAGCCGCCCGCCAGGGCGGGCAATGGTACCATTTCCTGAGGTGGGGAGACGGAGGGAGGAGCGGGCTGGGGAGGAAATCTAGAGTTTACTTGTGGACATGTTGAGTCGGGGCTGTTATTTGTCCCGCTGGCTGGAGGCCGACAGCCCCGTGGGGCCTCAGAGCTGCAGGGGCGACCACTGTCCCTGGGGGGCCTTGTTAGGTGTCTTCATGCTTGAAACTGCTCAGCCCCTTTCTTGGAGCCAGGGGCCTCGGAGGCTTCCTGCTCCCTGGGAGTGGAAGAATTGACCTGCCTCAGCCTCCCCATTCTGTAGCAAAGGACTGTGGCCATGCTCCCAGGCTCAGCGGAAAGGGGTCTGTGGCTCTGTTGCGACAGGCTCTGGTGCGGCCTCTGCCGTCCCCTAGCCAGGCCCTATTTCCAGAGCTCTCTGCAGAGCCGCTCCAACCCCAGTCCAAATCCTACCTCTTTCATCCCACCTCACAGCCAGGGGCTGGAGTCCAGGCAAGTGTGCACACCTGTCAGATTGGGGTGACATCCACAGTGTCCCCTCGGGGATGCCACAAGGTCCTCCTTGTTGGGACTGTTGAAAAGCAAGCATGACAGTTATTACAGTGTTTTATGATAGCCTGGTCACTCACCAAGCCCACCATGATGGTGTGGCTGTGGGTCCCCAAGACAAGCTTCCCAGAGCTGTCCCTGCCCTTTCTGCAAAGCCCCCTCCCAGGGGCACCCTGATAAAGCTTTGATGGTGGGATTGGTTCCTGGCAATGTCACCCTTGGGAAGGGAGGGGACACTGAGTCACACCCCATGCTGGCTCATGGCGGCCGCTGGGGCCTGTGGGTCGAGTGGTGACTGGGGCGGAGCAGGCAGGCAGCCGGGGAAGGGGGGACAATAGGCCCTTGTCTTAGCCGAGCCTTCTCCTTCCAAGATGTTCCGGGCCCTGGACAAACATGATCTCATTGCTTCTCGAGGCTCCAGGCCTGGAGTGAGGCCCGTGCACCCTATGTCGTGGATTGGAAAACCAAGTCGCAGGAGGAAAGAAGATGCTGAGGCCCCTTCCAAGTGCCTGACCTGAATCCGTGCCCTCCTAGGTCGCCGAGCCCCTGGAGGGGACCCACAAGGGCATCTTCCAGGCTGGGAAGGCGCAGAGAGTCGGCGAGTTCTGAGGCCGGATGGGCCGCGCAGGGGTCCCAGCTGGGCCACTCACGGGCGTGTGACACTGAGAAGCTTAATTGCTTTGTCATCTCTGGTAGAGGCTGGCCCACGGTGCCCTGGAGATCGCTGCTGAGGACAAGGGTTCAGTCAGGCCTGCTCAAAACCAAAGCGCCCGCCCTGCGCCCACCTGAGGGGCTGGTGTTCTGGGCAGACCGGCTTCCTTCGCGGCAGGGATTAGGGCCCTTTAGGCCCAACTCCCAGTGTCCAGCCGGGCCTCGGGGGCGTACAGCCCTTTCACCAGCTCCTACATGACATTCCTAGGCCCTGAGCTCGCAGGCCATCACACTGCCATGGCTGCCCTTCCCTCCTACGTGGTGACCCCTGCACAGCCCCCGGGTCTTCTCCCAGCCTGGACTCCACCCCCCTCCCACCTGGGGACCCCCCAAACCCCGGGCTGGAGGAGTTGCGATCTCAGCCACTGAAGTTGCAAGTTGTCAGCTTGCAGCGCCCCCCCAACCCCTCCCCCGGTGGGGTCCTGGGAATTCCTGGCGACCTGAAGCATCAAGGGCAAGAAAGTACCTCAGGGGCCAGCACGGGGCTGAGCAGGGTGGGTGCTTCGGAAATGACAGGCCAGCCGGTCAGATGGCGCAGGCCTGTAATCCCAGCTACTTGGGAGGCTGAGGCAAGAGGATCACGTTTGGGCTTAGCCTGGGCATTTTACCAAGATCCTGTCTCAAAATAAAAAAAATTAAAAAGGGCCGGGGAGGTAGCTCAGTGCAAGGGCCCTGGGTTCAATCCCCAGACCTGAAAAAATAAAAAGAGGAAGAAAAAAGAAAGAGAGAGAGAAAGAGAAATGGCTGCCACTCCCCAAGGTCATCAGGAACGTCCCCTCGACTTGCAGAGGAGGAAGGCCAGAGACTACCCCTTCTTGGCGACTGTCACACAGCTGAGCCAGGCCAGCCCTGGCCCAGACCTGGCTCCTTGTGGGGTTCTCAGGCCGGCCTCCCTGCAGGGCCGGTGCCTTGGTGGCTGTCCCCAGGCACTCGGCCCTGGGACCCAGGTGAGGGAGCAGGGTAGGCGGGGCTGGGGCTCTGGAGGTGGCCCAGGCCCCTGCCTCTCCCTCGGCCCCAGCTTCCCCCCAGCTTCCGCCGGCTGCATTCCCAGAGAGATAAACAGGATCAGTGGGAGCGAAAGGATGAAGTAACGGGGAAGATATGAGTGGCCGCGCCCGGCCCCCGGCCCGCCCCACCCTGCCCAGCTAGAAGGTCTCTGGAAGCGGCCAGGCCTGTTCTCCGGCCTTGGCCTGTGCCAGGCACCAAGGGAGCCCGATTTAGGCCAAGCCTCTCCTGGTGCCTGGGTGCGGGCTGCAGACCCCTTGCGGAGCCCTGGCACCGTGCGAGGCCCTGTCCCCAGCACCACCTTAGCCTGTGCGTCTTGTGGCTGGGACAATTTCAGATGTCCTCAAGCCTCAGAGGAGCTGGTGTGCTTCGCCCCCACACACAAACCCACGGAGCCCAGAGCTGTCTGCGGCGGGCATGGGCTTGGCAGGCCGGCCCTGCGAGGGCGGGCTGCAGCCTCACAGCCAGCCCCAGCTGCAGGGCGCCCACCCAGCCTCGCTGCCCGAGGCCTGGCTGCATGGTGTGCAGGGCAAGCTGCTCCTTGGCCTGCTGCCTGCGCCCATCACAGCCATCCTGACTCCTCAGTGGGCCGGAAACCCGGGGCCAGATGGGAGGCTCGCCCTGACCAAGCTAGGCGCCACCCCAGCACTGTCCCCTGCAGAGAGGCGGACAAAGAGCGCGTGTGTCGGCTGGATGGGACTCTGTGCGCCAGCGAGGGGGACGCCAGGCGCTCAGAGGGAAGGGGCAGGGCCCTGCTGTAGATGTCACCTGAGGGCCACCAGAACCTTGAGCAAGGAGCCTGGCATCGGCATGGCGAGGGTGGGTGCCCTGGGCCACAGCAAACAGTCCCACACTACCCAGGTCCTGCCCGTGAGCCGGGAGCTGTCTCTGCACTCGCTCAGGCTTCTCTGCAAGCAATCCGTGAGGATGCAGCCCTGGGCTCTGGAATCCTCATTCCACAGGTGACACTGAGATGGCGTCCTGGGCACACCCGGAAAGACCCTGCTCTGGTCCTTTCTCCCTCCGCCCACCTCCTCTCTGGTCCAGAGGGCTCTCCCCGGGCTGCGGAGTCTCCATCGCTCCAGGTCCTCCTGCCCCACCCACACCCTCTGCCCAGATCAATCTCAGAGACCCCATCTGTCTCCCCAGAGCCCTGGACCAGCCCTGTCCACGAGCTGGGCCGTCTGCTTGGAGCACTTGATCGTGGCCTCCCTTCCGCCCAGAACAGCCCTGCCTGGCCCTGAGACCAGCTCCATGCCACCTCTGAGAAAGCTGGAGGGTTTCTTTCTCTCATCCTCATCCGTCCGTCCTTCCTTCCTTCCTTTTTTCTTTCGAGGTACTAGGAATTAACTCAGGGCCTTCTCACTGAGCTACTTCCCCAGTCCTTCTAAATTCTTTTATATTTTGAGACAGAGACTCACTACGCCTCTCAGTTGCCAGGTAACCCTCCTGCCTCAACCTCCCAGAGACTCACCATGCCAGGAGGGAACCTTTCTTGATTACTGTTTGTCTGCCCTGTCCTGATGAATCTCCTACTCCCGCTCATCCTGTTGGACTCAAACTGTCCCCCTTCCCAGCTGGGAGCTGGTTCAAAGCTGAGGCCACATCTGAACCCCCACCCAGGCTGGCCAAGGACAGCTGGCCAAGCAGGGCCATGCAGACCCGCACATTTTAGGGGACATGACGGGGTGGATTTTGGGGCCTGGGGGCCCAACATCTGCTGAAGTCTCATTAAATGCACAGCTCTCTCTTCTCCATTTTTTCAAAGGACAAGTCTGGGACCCAGAGACAGGAAGTGACTTGGCTGGGGCGGCTCATACATGAAATTGGCCCTGGAGGCCTTGTACTCACTCCCCAGCTCGGAGCTTCACTCTGTGGGGTTACAGAGCACCTAGACCAAGGCCTGGACACCAAGTCCAGACTTAGATGGCACCATGGGACGGACACTCAGGACACTCCAGGGCCAGCCCGTGTGGTGCAGGGCAGACACAGCAGGCAGATGAGCCATCTGTCCCAAGGGGCCACCGGTCCCTGAGGCCGCGCCGGAGAGCACAGAGCTGACACAAAACACAGCTGGGTGCAGCAGACAGGCACCCCCGCACAGGCCAGTGCTGCTTGGAACAGAGCAGAGATGAGGTGACCCCTGACTCCCTGCCAGGAAGCCACTTAGCGTCAGCTGCTGGTGCACTGGAGACACCCAATCTGTCAGCACGGCCACGTGACGGGGCGGTGTTGGGCCACGGCCTCGAGCGAAACCCCTGGAAGAGCCAGACGGCTCAGAGGGAGCAGGGTGCGAAGGCGTCATCCCGAAGGCAACCCTCACGGGTGCCGGGCTTGGGGTAGCTGAGTCCGGCCTTGCCGTGGCCCATCTGTCACCCAGCCTGGGGCAGGCAGGAGGCTTGGCCTGAGCACCAAGATTCAAGGTCCCAGGTCTGGCCCGGGCAGGTCTGCCTCCTTCTGAATTCTGTTTCCTTATCCATATGAGGTGTGATCAAAAAGTATGGTGTGTGTTTAAGTTTTAAGGCACTTACAACTTCCAGCAGACTGATCCCATCTTTTTTGCCACTTTCTGTGCAGGTCTGGAAGTGCTCTTTCTTAAGGGTCTTTAGTTGCACTGTTTTGCCGTTCTGAACGGATTCAAAACATTTCTTTCATGGTCATTTCGACTTTGGGGAGGAGCCAGAAGTCACAGCATGCCAGGTCTGCTGAGTAAGGTGGGTGACGACACAGTGTCATGTTTTTACAAGACTGCCTTTCTGTTGGACGCCTTCGGCACCATATTTTCTATCACACCTTCTAATGACACTCATTTTCTATCACACCACTCTAATGACACCTTCCAGAACTGCTTCAGGAAGTCAAAAGAACAACGGGATCGGTGTGTCCAAAGCCAGGACGGTATCTTGAGGAGATTCATGGCAATGTGTCTTGTACCGTAAACTGTTTTTAAAAATTTTTTAAACATTCACTGTATTTTTACATCACACCTTGTAAATGGACCAAACCCGACACCTGAAGGGCAACCTAGTGAGGCCTGTGCCGTGCTCGTCCCCCCATCCACCCTCTGCCCCGCTGTCCCCTGTGCTCCACTCACCCTGCCCAGCCTCACCAGGGCCCCTCAGCCTGTGGCTTCCAGGGCATGTGTGACAGAGGCTGGAGGCAGAGGACAGAGGGTGGGTGTTCTCCTGACTCCCTTTGTACCTGGTCACAGCTTGGTCAGTGGCTGTGGCCCACAGAGTCCTAGTTCCCTCGGCCCTGGAAGCCCCTTCCTTCTGGTCCTGCAGGCTCAGCTCCTCAGGGCAGCTAGGGTGAGTCTTGGCACCGTCATTGTCTCTCTTGGGGACATGCTGTCTTTCTTAGTGGCTTCTGTGGATTCTTGGGAGTCATCTGTCCCGTGCTGAGACACCTCCTGCCCCGATGCAGGGCCTGACATGGCGCTGGTGTCCTGAGGCTGCTTAGTCCACAGTCCTGATGTTCCCTTAGCTGCTGGTGCCACCCCTCCCACACAGAGCTGGCAACTGGGTGCTCGGCCTGGGACGCTTTCTCTTCACACAGTATACAGCCTGGTCCCCGGTCCAGGCTTCTGCCTGAGTTTCCCTATTGGGCCAGAGGTCAGTGTTAAACTCCTGTGTCTTCGATGCTGGCCCGCCTCTCACTGGCATCTGACCCCCTGGGCAGTCAGCTGGATCCATCCATGAGTGGCTGGGCCCCTGCCACCCCGGAGCAACCCTGTCTGGCTGTACACACCACTGAGTAGGCAGATGGACTGTCCCCTGTGGCCACCTCACCTCCACCTGCCACTGTGCCTGAGCCGCTCATCTCTTGCACCCCCTGCAGGCCCTGTCTGCTCATACCTGCTCTAACAGGGGCTGGGGAGGCAAACAAGAGTGGCTGCAGAGGCCTTGAATGCTGAGCCAGGGGGACTGGTTTCTGGCTGAGGGCAGCAGGGTCTCCAGCTTGGTTCCAGCAGGGGCTCCTGAGGCAGATGGTGGCTGACAGAGCTTCCCCCAAAGCCTGCTTGTCCAGCCCGACAGCCCTGCCTCCCGGCCCCCGCTCCCACCACCATGCCGGTGTGCACTGTCACTCTGCTCTCCACTGTGAGTCCTTGCTCCCTTCCCTCTGCCTCCTAGATGCCACCTTTCTATTGCTGTATGAGTTAGAAAAATGTTTGGTCACAGGTGACAGGAAATCCAAAATAAAAGTAGATTAAACAAATGAGAGATTTATTTCTCTCTGTACAGAGTTTAGGGGAAGGTGGTCAAGGGGCATGAGTAGAATTTCGAGAATCACCAGACTCCCTAGATCTTTCTTACCTGCTTCTTTATCTTCAGCATCCTTGTAGAGGATTGATCTCATGGTCCAAAATGGCTGCTCAAGCTCCATCCATTGCATCCTCTCTTCAGTCAGGTGGTAGAGAAAAAGCAGGCACACCTCTTTCCATTTCTGTCATTATTTGTATTTTTGCCTGTTTTTGAATGCCATAAAAAATGGACTTACAGGCTGGGGATATAGTTTAGTGGTATAGAGCTTGCCTCACACACCCGAGGCTCTAGGTTTGATCTCCAGCATGCTAGAGAGAAAACAAGAAGGAAATTATATACCATATATTCCTTTATTCTCATTTTATTTTGCTCAGTAACATTTTTCTAACATTTATCTATATTTTATGTGGCGTGTTAGTTCTTTTCTCATAGCAGTGTGGATCCCATTGTGTGGACAACCTATAATTCATTTCTCTCTTCTCTCTTCATGGCTATGTAGCTGCTGCATTTGGGGGCTTTATGAATTCTGTTCATGCAGATCTTCTGGTGACCTATGAACTTGCTTGTCTTGAATGTACGAAAGGGCGAAGGTGTTGGGTGGGAGGGTAGCTGTGTGTTTAGCCTCCTGAGGAACTGCTGAATAGTTACCACAGTAGTCACCCCACTTTCTCCTTCCTCCAGCAGTGTATGGAACACAAAATGCTCTGCATCCTGCAGACACTTGGAATTGTGTCTTTTTTCATTTTAGCCCTGCTGGTGGGCAGAGAGGGTCACATTCTCCTTGCCTGCCCCAAAGTGACAAAGATATTCTGTGATTTCTTCTATGAACTTTATGGTTTTAGATTTCACATTTAGGTCTATGGTCTATTTTGAATTCGTGTGTGTGTGTGCGTGTGGTGTGAGGTAGGGATCGAGATTCATTTTCTCTCTTTTGTTCTTTTAACACATATATCCAGATACTCCAACAGTGTGGATCGAAAAGAGCTTCCTTTCACCATAGAATTGCATCTGAGTCTTTGTCATATAGCCCAGGCACCTTCCAGATGGGGACTGGACTCTTGTTTCATTCTGCCAGTAATTAAACACACCCAAGTCTCCCATGACTAAAATCCTCAGTCCTCCTTAACCGTCCACTTCCCTCCCAGTCTCTTGATAGCTTACTCTCCTCTATTTCAAAGGACAGTTATTTTAAGAAGTGTCTACACTCTGTTTCCACGTCTCCCACAGTCCTCCACGATCCCCTGCAGCCTGGCTCTGTCACCCCTACTCCGCCAAAACTGCTGGCTTCTTTTCAGGTTTTAGCTCTTACAAATAATGCTGCTATAAACATGCACGTATTATTTTTATTTTTATTTTTATTTTTTTATTTTATTTTTTTTTTTTTTTGGTACTGGGGATTGAACTCGGGTCCTTGTGCTTGCAAGGCAAGCACTTTAACCACTGAGCTAAATCCCCAGCCCTACACGTATTATTTTTAAAATGTGGATAGACATTTTCATTTTTCTTGGGAAATATCTAGGAGTGGAATGGTTGGATCATATGGTAGGTATATATCTATCATTTTAAGGGAATGCCAAACCATTTTCAAAAATGGCTGTGCAAGCCTCATATGGCAGTGCGTGCCTGTAATGGCAGCCCATCTGGGAGGCTGAGGCAGGAGGGTTCAAGTTCAAGACCAGTCTGGGTAATTTAGTGACTCAGTGAAACTCTATAAATAAAGAAATAGGGTGGGGATGCATCTTAGTCCAAACATGCTGGGTTCAATCTCCAGTAGTGCCAAAAATTTTTAAAAATAAAAAAAAAGTGACTCTGCCATTTTATACACACACCAGCTGTGAATCAGTATTCTGGCTTGTGCCCATTTTTATTTTTTGTTTTTGTTGTTTTGGTTTTTTTTGGTTCTGGGGATTGACCAGGTCTTCACACATGGTAAGGATGTCCTCTACCACTGAGCTAAATCCCCAGCCCCGTTCTTGCCCATTTTCAAATTATACTGTCTTCTTTCTGTTTAGTTGCAAACACTCTACATATTCTAGATACAGCTCCTTTTGTTGGATATGTTTTACAAAAATTACGGTCTCTGGCCTGCCTTTATCATTTTCTTTTTTGAGACAGGGTCTCGCTATGTAGTGCAGGCTGACCTTGAACTCATTATGTAACCCTGGCTGGCCTCAAATTCACAGTGATCCTCCTGCCTCAGCCTCCTGAGTGCTGGGATTACATGCCCAGCCGTCTTTATCATTTTCTGAATAGTGTTCCTGTAAGAGCTAAAGGTTTTCGTTTGAATGAAATTTATTGATTTTTTTTTCTTTTCTTCTTTTGTACTTTTTGTATTGTATTTCAGAAATATTTCCCAAACTCCAGAGGATTGAAATTGATTAGGATATCTTGGATACAGGCACCAACTTCCCAAAATAAACCCTACCATCATGTAATATTAACATGCAGTAATAAGATATAATAATAAAAAAGAAGTATCTGCCACACCCAAGGTAATGAAGAATTCTTTTCTGTCATTTCCTTCTAGAAACTCCACAGTTTTAGCTCTTCCCAGCAGGCCTGTTGTGCATGGCGTGAGGTAGGGTTACTTCCTCCTGTCCTGATTTTCCTCCAACCTGCTCCTCCTCACCAAACACTGATGTTGCTAAAATTAAAAAAAATTTTTTTTTTTGAGACAGGGGCTCACTATACAGTTCAGGCTTCCCCCAAACTCACTATGTAGCCCAGGTTGGCCTTGAACTTAAGGTGATCCTCCTGCCTCAGCCTCCCGAGTGATGGGATTTTAGGCGTGTGCCACCATGTCTGGGCTAAAATTCAAATTTTACAATGTCATTCTTCTGCTTACACTGTCACCTACGAGACAAACCCGAACCTGAGTTTATAGGTGAAGCCGATCATACCCAGCCCCAGTCGACGCCTCCACCACCCCATCCATGGACCCCACACTGCCTTGAACACAGCAGATCTCTCCCTCTTGCTTGTGGGTTCTGCTCACATTGCTCCTTCTGCCTGGAAACCCTATTTCTCTGTCCCCTCTGCCACTAAAACCTTCTGACGTTTCTTGGGGGATCCTTCAAGACTCAACAAAGTGTGATCAAAAAATACGGTGAATGCTTAGTGGGGGTTTTTAAAACAAATTATTGTTATTACAGTAAAGGACACATAGCCATGAATCCCCTCCAAGTCCTCCCCCTTGCTTTGGACTCACTGATTGCATCATTCTTGCCACTTTCTGGAAGTCTCTTGTGAAGCTTTAGTCACACTGTCCTGGCTGCCTTAATATCCTGCACTGATTCAATACATTTACCTTTTGTGGTTATTTTGACTTCTGGAAAGAGCCAGAAGACACACAGTGCCAGATCCAATGAATAAGGTGGATGAGGACACAGCATCATGTTTTCACAAGCCTGCATTTCCACTGGATGGGAGCATTCACCGTGTTTTTGATCATAGCTTTTGACAACATTCACAGAAGAGAACTTTCAGAGCGGCTTCAGAAAGTGACAAGAACAGTGGGATGAATGTGTTGGCAGTGAGGGGAATTAAATTTTACTGCAATCAATTTTTAGAATTTAAATATTCGTGGGGTATTTTGATCGCACCTCCTAGAGGTTGCCATGCCCTCCTCCAGGAGGCTTGGGCAGGGCCACTGGCGCCTCTGAGCCCCAAGCCATCTGAACACCACTGCACACCGTGCTCCTGTTTCTGGTCCCCTCCCGCTTCCCTCTGAGGCCCTGAGCTCCCTCCACGTGAGGGCAGCTCCCCTAACTCCTGATGTCAGCCAACACTGCTACAGTCTGGACCACCCGGCCTCTCTGTAGGTCTTGGTGGCACAAGAGGCCCAGAGGAGGCCCCCATGGACAGGAGCCCGAGACTCAGGACAGGCGGGTGTGGGATGGGCCCAGCTGGAGGTCCCTGCTTCCAGGAGCTCCTGAGAGAGGCCAAGGCCAGCAGCAGTCAGGCCCCTGCGGATCCTCCCTGCTCCAGGCAGGCGAGGGGTGAAGCTGAGGTCAGTAAGGCCTCTTGCTGTTCTCCCAAACAGCCGCCTTCCTTGGGGGATCTGGGGGTGCCAAGTCAATAACCCGAAATCGTAAAATCTCAAAGGCGTTGAGAGTTTGGACAAAGGAGCAGACAGAGCGAGTGGGGCCTTTTCCCAGGCAGCTTGTGCGCAAGAAGCGAAACAGATTTATGGGCAGTGGGTTGAAGCTGGGTTTTGGGCGTGTGGAGGAGGGGGGTCTGGTGGAGATGCTGACATTTCTAGCATATAGAAAAGATGATATTTAGAATTGCGCTGTCCTGGGACGAGGCTTTAAGATGCACGAGAAGCCATCTCTCCCCCTGGAGGGCTTCAGTGTGGTGCTGACTGGCACTTTTATGGACCTCCCACACCCCAGAGCCCCAGCCCTGTGTCAAGGGAAATGCAGGTGTCAGACACGCTGGGCCCTGGGGCAGGCTGGGCGCCCACACCTGGCCTTGGTCTTGGACCCCGAGGTGTATAATGGGGCAGCCTGGACCTCTCCAGGTCCCTCAGCGCAGGACTGAGACCTGCAGGCTTCAAAGTGCAAAGTGCACACACACATGGTGACGGGAGCCTCTCGGGGCCTGAGGCAGCCACCTGGTCACCTTGGCCCCTGAAGTCCCTCAGGGGAGACCCCGACTGTTCAGGTCAGCGGACATGGACTAGCCGGGTTGCAGAGACCCAGAAGATGGCTGCCCCTGAGGGTCTCCGTGTCCTTAGTTGCTGCACTTCTCCCTCCTCACCTATGACCACCCACCCAGCAGTCTCTTGGCCAGGCGGTGTCTCAGTTTCCAGGCTGGATCTAGAGCAAGTGGGAAGCAGGAGGCCACAAGATCACAAAGGCTGCAGCCATCAAGAGGGCTGGGGACACCCTGGGAATCAGGACACAGGGGACAGGAGCCCGAGGCCAAGGTCCAGGAGTCAGGGTCTCTGAGGGGTTTCCAGGGTACCCGGTGACAGAGGAGTCAGCCCCCAGGACTCGGGTCTCCAGGGACAGTGATGCGTGGACAGTGTCATGCGTGTGCTCTGGCTGTCACCACGCAGCAGATGAGGAGCGCCGCACAGCCCCTGGGGTCCGTGCACCGCCAGCGCCTGTCCCGACTCCCCACACTCTCTCTGCCCGGCCCTGAGATTTGCTGTCCCTTCCGCCAGGAGACCAGCGAAGGCCTCAGCCTGGGGCCACACAGCAGTGTGAGCGCTCCGGCCCCCAGGTTTCTGCAGGTGCAAGGGTCTGCTGTCCTTTCTCTCCTAACAATCCAGAGTCAAGTGGTCACCTGCTAAGGCCAGGCTCGTGGCGGCCTCAGGGGTCAGAACTGCTGTGGTCCCTGGAGGACGGAGTGGCAGCCTTGGGTCTCCGGGTCACCACGTGGGATGTCCTGGCAATTGTCATCTCTCTATGTTTGCTATAGAAAGCTCTAGGCCCCTTTCGGAAGGATTTTAGCTAGAAGATTTATGAGGGAACTTTAAGGACCTTATTGAGTTTATTTGTTTATTTATTTTAGAGCTGGGATGGGGACCAGCACTTCATGCAGGCTAGGCAAGTGGTCTGCCATTGAGCGACCCCCAACCCCTTTAATTTTTTTTTATTTTGAGAGGTCTCACTAAATTGCCCAGACTGGCTTGGAACTTGGAATCCTCCTGCCTCAGCCCCCCAAGTAGCTGGGATTACAGGTGAGCACCACTGTGCCCAGAGAATTTACTGAGTTTTGCGGATATGGGGACAGGTGCATGTTTCTGGGAACAGCCCCAGAGATTAACAGCCACAGCTATAGGAAGGACACAGGGGCAGACAGGAGCCCAGCACAGCCCTTCCGTGCCCAGCAGCATATGACGAGGCCAGATTCAACACTCCCTTTACCCACAGGACACGAGACCCAGGGGAAGTGAGACCCAGGCTGGAGACAACTTGGCTCGAGTCACATGGCTGCAAAGGGGAGATTCTCCCGGAAGTCAGGCCTGGTCTGTGATGTCCGCGTCCTTAGCTGTCCAGGCTGGGGGTTTCAGCAGGCCCTGGTGCAGGCCTGGGGGTGAGACTCCTCTAAACCTTAATATGCATACATGTGCATGCATGTAGATACACGGGCATGCATGCACACAGATATACATGCATGCACGCACATGCATTTATACATGCACACACACACGTGCAGCAAAGAGCTAGTCCCCTGGCCTCACCCCACTTGCCCCAGCCAGCTGCCCCCAGCCAGTTCCCCCGAGGGTGATGAGCCCCCACACTGCTGCCTCAGGGCACAGCAAGATGATGGATGAGGCGCGCAGGGCCCGGGCGCAGAGAGGCTCAGCAGCGTGGCATGCAGGCCTCGTCCAGACCGGGGCGTCGCCCAGAATAAAAGCATGAGGCAAACATGAACAAGCTTGTAAACACGGCAGACAATAGGGGAGACGGGCCCTGGGGCTCCATAAAAAGTGTCCGGCTGGGCCAGAGCTCAGGGCCCGCTTGGCTTGGGGCGGCTGAGGCCCGCGGGCGGGGGGCAGCTTGGGCTTGGCTGGGGCGGGCGTCTCGGGCCAAGGCTGGCTGTCCAGCTCAGAGTTGGCCAGGAGGGCTGGCCTCTGCACAGTAAACACCAGGGAGAGATAAATCGCAAGTGTCTGGACCGGTGGGGAGCGGGGCGAGGTGAGCGGGGGTCACGGGAGGCCCGTCTGCTTCCCTGGCGGCCGCCCCTCTGGGAGGAGGGCCCAGCGCTCCGGAGGTTCGAGCTGCAGCCCAGCGGGCCGCTCTCGGCGGCACACAGGGCCTCTGGGGAGAATTTCCACCTGGAACATTCCAGAAGCTGCTAAGGGCTCTGTGCTGAGTCCTGCAGGGCTGGGGGCGCAGAGGAGGCTCAGGGTGAAAGGGGGACCTGGGGAGAGGTCTTGGAACCTTCTTGACTTTCCCTTCCTTCCTCCTCCCTCATTTCCTGGCCTCTGTCAACATCAGAATGTCCCCCATCCCCAGGTGACTTCACGCACAGCAATTCCACCTGCACCATCCCAACTCCTCAAAATCGGTGGTGCGCGCCTGTAATCTCAGCACTCTGGGAAGCCGAGGGAGGAGGATGGCAAATTCAAGCCCAGTCTGGGCACTGACCTTGGCTCAAAAATAAATAAAGAGGGGCTGGAGATTTAGCTCAGCGGTTAAAGTGCTTGCCTTACAAGCACAAGGACCCGAGTTCGATCCCTAGCACCAAAAAATAAAATAAAATAAAATAAAATAAAGAAAGAAAGAAACAGGGCTGGGGATGGGGCTCAGCGTGAAGGCCCTGAGTTCAATCCTCAGCACTGAAAAAAAAAATCTCCCTCAGGCTGCCTTCTGGGCCTCACACCTGTGTGGCCCTGGACACCTGGCAAGCACAGCCCCAGGCCTCGCCTCTGTGGGTTTCCTGCTGATTTCCTCCTGCAGACTACATCTCAGCTGCCCAGGGCACAAACCAGGTGTCGGGCCCGAGTCTCCACGCCCAGTCACCTCCTCTCCAGAGGCCCACCCTGGGCCACCATCTCTCAGCAGTCGGGCGCTGATGTGGTCACCTCCTGCCATCTTCTGTCTCCACCTGAGTCTTAGGGTCAGAACTCCAGACTTTGGGTGCTGAGGTCACCTGGCCCCTTATTCCCCATCAGTGGTGTCCCCTTCTCCACCCTACATCCGCGGGACTTTGACTTCGCCAGGCATCACCCCCACATCACAAGGCTCTTCTTTCTTTTCTCCCAAGGAGTTATTATTTTAAGAAGAAATAAATATGAAAAGACGACACCCCAAAGAAAAATGGGCAAAGAGCACACAGGAAACACAAGCGGCCCAACACGCAGGCAAAGGAAACATCCCGTCTTACACTATACCAGCCCCGAGGCTCCCATTGTTCACACGACCCCACGGAGGGTGCGCGCTCCCCGGAAATGGATACTCAGTAACGTCCTCCCTCTCAGAAAGGTTCTGGACACACATACTGAAAGCCATAATGCACGTGACCTGTCACCTGAGTGCCACTTCTGGTTGGCCACTAGCAGGGCCACACACACCAGAGTGCTTCTCCGTCCCTGATGCACCGTGAGGTTCTCCTTGGTACTTCCTTCTCGAACGTTCTTGCCCTCTGTCCCTTCGTTTGGCCGGGACTCCTGGACCTGGCCTGTACAGAAAGCTGTACAGGAACCACAGCCATGCTCTGGGGAGGGTCTGAGGGGGACACAGGCTTGGCCTGGAAAGTCCTGTCGGGGACAGCAGGGGACACAGGGCCGCCTTGAGAAGCCCCACTGGGGAGGAGTGTGACCCTGCACAGGAGCCGGGACTGGAGGGGTGCTGTGGCCCCACTTGGGAGGAACCCCAGCTTGGCATCGGCCCTACCTGAAGGGGAGACAGAAAGCGGAGTCCCTCACAGTGCCCAGCAGTGCCCAGGGCCCGGCCTGGTGACAGAGTTGGATGGACTTGGGCCACTGTGGGGCTCACTCGGGGCCTGGCCTGCTGGGTGGCCAAGAGGTGTAGAGGGCAGAGCCCCTCCTCACAGAGCAGGGACCCCCAGACTGCCTGTTCCCATCCAGACCACAGGGACACACCGGGGCAGCGTCTTCAGGCCAGGGGTCCTACCTCCCTGCTTCTTCGAAGAGGGACCCCAGGCGACCCCCACAGAATGAGGAGGAGAGGAAGCTAGGCTGGAACCAGCGGCCCCCGACTCGCCACACGTGCCTCTTCCAGAACGCACAGCTACAGAGTGAGAGTTTAAATTCACACCCAAGGTGTAGGTCGACCACACAGGCTGCCTCTGAACAGGAATCAGCAGACACTATTTCCTTCTGCCCTCCTTGCATCCCAGCTCCCATCAGCCACCCTGGACCATGTGGGGTTTTTGTTTTTGGAGCACTGGGGCTTGAGCCCAGAGCCTTCACCCCAAGTACATCCCAGCCCTTTTCTTTCTTTCTTTTGAGACAGGGTCTCACTAAGTTCCGAGTTGCCTAGACTGGGCTTGAACCTGAGACCCTCCTGCCTCAGCCTCCCAGAGTCCTGGGATTACGAGCGCCACCACCAGGCCCACCAGATGCTGTGGTTTTGATCATGGCTGCCCAGGGCCATCGTGCTGGAGAAGGTGCTAGTCTTCAAGGAGCCCCATGAGAGGCCACGCAGATGGAGGAGCACATGTGTCCCCTGAGCCCCTCTGCCCCACAGAGAAGGCAGCCAGACTGATTCCCGCCCTTTGGGCCTTCCTGATAGTGGGGAAGATGGCCTAGGCCCCTCCTGGGCACCCCCAAAGGTCACAATCACTGTGCCCACAGGAGCGCAGGGCAGATGGGCAGTGGGAAGCAGTCAGCAGCCCGCCCGGGGGGCTTCCTGGGTGCTAGGTGTCTGGGCTGAATCTTGGAGCAGCTCCTCTGGGCCAGGCTGGAGGCAGGAGAGATGCCAAGGAGACGAGGCCACCCTGCCAAGGAGCTGAACTTTCTCTGCAGTGAACAGGGCATGAGGAGGGGCAGGGGGCCCGGGGCACATGGTCACACTTGATGCTTTCCCAAGGCCCTGAGCGGGCAGAGGGCTCTGAGGAGGCTGGCATGGGGACGGCAGAGTCCCTGCTGGCTAGAAAATTGTGGACCCAGGTGACTGTGTTCCTGATGGATTTGAGAGGACAGGGAGGAACCTAGAGGTCCTCAGGGACTCTGCTAAGGTCCCCCGCTGAGACAGGACACAGAGCGGTGGGGATGTGTGCAGAAGGGAGATGGCTGGGTGTGCGGCCTCTGCACCCTCCTTTTACCTGAAACTCCTTCCTAAAATGCCCAGTAGAGGGCTGGGAATGCTGTGCACATCTATAATCCTAGCACTCAGGAGGCTGAGGCAGGAGGATTGCAGTGAGTTTGAAGCCAACTACACAACGAGTTCAAGGACAGCCTGAATGGCACAGTGAGGCCTTGTCTCAAAAAAATAAACACAAACAACAAAAAATAAAATGCTCAGTGGCTGCCAGACCTCCACTGCCCTCTCTCCTCCCAGATCTCCCCTTCCTCCTCCCTAGGCAGGCACTGGGCAGCAGGGTGGGGTGAGGCCGAGCTTAGTTCCAACCTGGCCTGGGCACCACAAAGTGTCATGGCCCTGGCTTGGCGGGGCTGGGGGGCCTTGGAGGAGCCCCAGACCCCACGGCTGGCGTCACTGGCCTCAGGCCCAGGCCTTGCTTGTAGATGGTGCTCTAGGCATCAAACCCACTGGCATGGGAACTGCAGCCAAGACTACAGGGGAGAGGGTGGGGGCCCAAGGAACTTGGGTGTCCTGGCTGCCCACAGTACAGCCGGCAGCCGGCCCTGGCAGGAGCTGGCCGGGCCGTGGGCGGCAGGAGCTCCCGCCCATCGGCCCCGGCTGTGGTGGCGGCTGCTTGTCTTGTTTTCCGTCTCCTCCCCCAGTGCCGGACAGCTCACCACCTTCCCCAATGGCTGCAGTGTGCTACTCACAGGCCATCGGGCCCTGGACCAGCCCTGGCTATGCTTGGGCTATGCAGCGTGGTGAGTTACTCAACCTCTCTGAGCCTCAGTTTCCCACTGGGACATGAGGGTGACACGCTGGCCTGTTGCCTGGCTTCACATTCGGGCCATTTTGCTGGTGGAAAGAAAGGCGTCCCAGCCCCAGACAGCTGGAAGGAGGGGAGCCCAGGTACCATCTCTGCTTCTGCCCTGTCCTGTTCCCCTATGTCTCTGGTCCTCCTTGGAGGGACATGGACTTGCTGGTGGCCCCCAGGTACTCTTTCTGGATTGACTTTCAGGACCCAGGGTCCCTCTCACTTGCTGGCCAAGCAAAGAGGTGTCCACCTGCTCCGGCCCGGACACCCAACATGCGCTGTGTCCATTTGGGCTCCAGCATGGGCTTGCTCAGGGGCCCTGGTCCCTGCCTGTGGTTTCCACGTCCTCCTGGTTCCCTGACACCCACCCCAGCTCAGCCCTTCCTGACCCTCCCCTGGACTCCCCAAGTCCTTCCGCTGCCCTGAGCTGAGACCTCTTCCTTGCATGGCAGTGGCAGATAATAAACCACAAGGCAGCCAGGGGCACACCCCATGCAGGGTCTCCTCTTCACCCAGACACATACCTGGTGGTTAAGAAGCATTCGGCAGTGTAGGGGCCCAACCTGGGAGTGGGTGGGTGGAGGTGAGGGCAGGTGAAGATGGAGATACAGGCAGGAGAGAGGGTGGAGGGGAGGGTGGCGGTGACGATGGAGCTGAGGATGGAGGTGAGCGTGGCAGAAGTGCTAGGGATGGTGGCGGTGAGCGGATACTGCTGTGGATGTGGACCAGGAGGCGGTGGGAATGGTGGGAACAACAACAAGCAGAAGAGAATTTCTGAGTCGCCCTCGACCCCGGCCTCTCCGCTGACTGCAGGAGCCCATTCAGGAACCACACAGTGGGGACCTCTTTGTTTTGTTCCCAGAAGCCCCCATGGCAGGCAGTGCTGCCGTAGGAGACCCTGGTGCCTCCTGGGCATCAGCTGGGGAGAGCGAGGCACCAGGCAAGGGCCGGGCAGGGGCGGTGTGGGGTTGCCAGCCCTGGGCACAGGGCCAGCCCCTGGCTACAGTACAGGCCTTCCTTGGTGGCGCAGAGCAGCCCTGAACTGCCGGACTTGGTCAGTGGAGGCTGAGGGGCTGGAAGGACGCCGATGACAGGAGGCTCCAGACAGGGCTTAAGCGTGCATTCAGAGCCAGTCACGGGGAATCCTGGTGTCCTTGGCGAGAATGCGGAGATTTTTCCCCTATTGTTACATCAATACACGAAATACTGTCAGGCCCGCCATGACCAATTTTGAGCCTTTCCATTACCCACAGGCCGCCTGCCACTCACAGTCCCCCAGGCGCGCCCGCTCTGGCCTCTGCCAGGACCCTGGTGAAGGGTTGGCCTGGAGAAGCCTGGAGGGGAGCATGGCCAGTCTCCCAGCTTGCTGCCTGGGCTGTGGGCCTTGCCAGGTGTCAGGTTCAATTTCCCAACCCTCCTGCTAAGAGAACCAAACATCGCGTCCCTCCACTCAAGCTGGGTCTCCTCAGGCTGCCCCCTGGCAGCGAGAAGATTCTCTGGGGGTTGGAGGGGGCTGGTCAGACTCGCCAGGCAGGGCTGGGTGGGGACAAGAGCAGAAAGGTTGTTCATCCAGTCTGTCGCCCACCTCTCGGCAGGCAGGCTGTGGGCCAAAGGGAGGGCTGCGTGCGGGCTGGAGCGGTGGCCAGTGGGCACCGCCAGCGAGGCACTGGGAGGTGGCACAAGGAAGGCTGGGATGGTGGGTGGGTCCAGAGATCTGGGCCCCAGGCCCTGCCTCACCCTGTCCTGTGGCAGGCACCAGGGCTGGCTCCCCTGGCAAGCAAGGTAGCTTAGTAACAAGACATCTGAGGCCCATCCCACCTTCCGTTAGTCAGCAAAAAGTCCCTTCCACAGCCATCCCCAGAGACCTTGCGTAACTGCGCTCATCACTCTGAAGAAAGAACAGCTTTGTTGTGATATATATCACATGCCATGCAATTCACCCATAGCGTTCAATAGTTCTTAATATAATCGCAGGGTTGTGCAATCGCTGTGCAGTCACTTCTAGGACGTTTTCATCCCTATGCCCCGAACAAACCCCTAGCTGTTAGCTATCACTGCCTGCCTCTACCTCCCAACGTCTCCACTGCCGTGGCCACAATAACCCGCCTCCCCCAGCTCCATGCAGCTGCCCATCTACTCTGTCTATGGATCTGCTTTTGCTGGTCATTTCCTAGACTCCTGGGACTGAGCAAACAGGACTTGCCCGCTGCTGCCAAGTCAGCTCCCCACCATGGCCCCATCCGGTTCCTGGGCTCCATTTCTCCCTCACTCTCGGCAACTGCTGCCGCTTCCCCATACCCACCATCCGACCCTCGCACCTGCTGGCCGCTGTGACATTCTCCGCTTCTCACGTGCCCCAGCCCTTCCTTCCCACCACTGCCAGGGAACCAATCTAGAGTAAGAACTGGATGAAGTCGCCCCGCCCAGCCCAGCACAAAACAAGTCCATAGCTCTGTGTCGCCGTCAGGGGAGTCCAGACCAGGCGTCTCGGCCGGATCCCCAGATCACAGCGCTGAGCTGGGGCGTGCGTTCTGGAGATGATTCTAAGAGGCAAGAGAGGAGAGCCGGGAAAGGATAAAGGCCACTGAAGGATGCTGGAGAGGTCGCATCCTGCATCCTGCATTGAGGGGCTCCATTCTGCCAAAATCTCTGAGAATTATACAGAACAACACACGATCTATCTGTCCAGTGATGGGGGATGGGTGTCTTCCAATGGCTCCCGCCCCCCGTCCACAGTTCAGAAGACTGAGATGAGGAAGACGCTGTGTTCCCCTTAGCTGGGCCACGCAATGAGGCCCAGCTGCTGCGAGCCTCAGGCTGCCCCTTCTTCAGAGACTCAACCGGCAGGAGCTGACTAGCCAGGAGGCCGAACAACCTACAGTTAGAGGGCCGCTGAGGTGGAGGCCTCCTTACCTTCGAGGGGCCAGCAGCATGGTGCAGGTAGGACTCTAGAGCCTTTCCCAGGAGTCAGAAGAGCAACAGACTGCTGGAGTGGGCATTTTGAGAAAGGGACTCGGGTGTCTCGTAAGCCTGAGGTCCTGAAACCAGGATCGAGGCGAGGCCTTGCTGTGGGATGGGGCTAGCACTCAGACACAAAAATGCAATCAAATGTGGAGCCAGGATGGTTTGAGCCTGCATCTGCAATGCAGATCTGGTCCTGTGTCCAGTGCTCCTGGTCCCGGGGGAGACACACCTGGTCCCAGACCCTGGCCTGCCGCTGGGCCCACAGGTGGAAACAAGAAGCCGCAGCCGCAGGAAGAGTAGGCTACGGGGCAGGGACATGGCCCCCACATCCGGCAGCTCTGCACACACCTGTTTACCAGGAGTCCTTGAGGTCTGTGCAAAGCCATGAGCAAAGCCCGTGCCGGGGCTGCGGGGTCTGCCCCGTGCCTGGCATCCGTCTGGCATTGCCTGGGCACCAGCTTTCAACAGCTGACCACCACTGATGATGGGTGGCCTCTTCGTGGGAGCTCCTCTAAGTGGAACCTCACTTTCTCTCAGGTCACAGACCCCAAGGAAGGGGCACACATTCCCCTCTGACCGAGGAGTCTCATGACAGGGCCTTGTGGCCCTCTCCCCATCATCACCACCAGACTTTCCAAAGCATGTGTGCGCTTCCCTCATTAGACTAAATTACTTTTGAAGGAAGGTCCATGTTTCTCCTCCTAGATCCCTCTGGAGCGTGCCTGTGTCTCTGCCCTCAGAGAAGGCCATACCTCCTCCCTCATGCTAGCTTTTTAGGAACCCAGCTTTCTTTCTGAGCCTCAGTTTCCTCATCCATGAGGCAGAACAAATCCTGCCTGCCTCACAAAGTTGCTCTGGATGGAAAGCAAACAGCAGAACATCACAACGTTCATTATCAGCCCAATGTATGGCGTCCACACCACAGCATAATATTTGGCAATAAAAAGAATGGAAATTCTGACACAGGCTACAGCATGGATGGGCCTTGAGCATACTAGTCTAAATCACAAACCATCACATGCGGTAGGAGTCTATTTACATTCAATGTCCAGAACAGGCGATCGTTAGACAGAGAGTAGACAGCTGAGGTCTAGGAGTGGGTGTGGAGGCTGAAAGGATTGGGGAATGGAGGGGAAGGGGAAGAGGATTACTTTTGGGGGTAGTAAAAAGTCTGTAAAGTTGGTTATGGTAATTGGTGTACAACTCTGTCATTATAATAAAGCCATCATAGTGTAAATTTTAAATGGGTCAATTGTATAGTATGTAAATATCTCCATAAATCTGTGGAAGAAAAAGACCTTATAGTCATAAAAAAAAAATCACACACACTGAAAAAAAATGTGACTTCTAACCTAGAAAATAAATTAATCAATAGAACGGGTCTAGAAATGATGAAATTAGTTGATAAAGCTTTATATCAGCTACTGTAAATGCGTTTGAAATTCAAAAGGGAACACAGATATAAGAAATATATATATATGTTTAAATATATAAATATAAAACAAAAGAGAACCAAAAACCAAAACAAAACACAATGAAACAAAAAGATAACCAGTGAAATTTCTGGAACTAAAAATATAGCACATGAAATAAAAAATTCACCTAACAGCAGATTTGACACTGCAAAGAAATTAAAGAAGTTTAAGACAGAGCAAAAGAATTTATCCAAACTAAAACACAGAGGGTGAAAAAAAACCCAAAATATTAACATTGCCTTGGTTACACACACACACACACACACAAAATATATGTGTGTGTGTGTGTGTGTATTTGGAGTGTCAGAGTATGAGGAAGGAATTACTAACATTTTCTTAAATTTCAAATTTGATAAAAAACATAAAGATCCAAAAAGCTCAAAGAACTCTCAAAAGAAAACCATACCAAAGAACATCACAATCAAATTGCTGAAAACCAATGATAAACAGAAAAAAATCTTAAAAGCTAGAGGAGGAAACAATACATTATGTAGAAGGAACAGAGATGAGAAAATGGCCGACTTCTTGTCAGAAACAATGAAAGCCACAGGACAATGAGATGACATCTTAGAGTGAGGAGAGGTGGTTGTCAAACTAGAATTTTCCCTTCCATTAAAACAGCCTCCCCCAATGAAGACAAAATAAAGATTTTTTTTGACAAACAAAAGGTGAAAAATTTATTGCCAGCAGAACTTACACTACAAAAAATTTTTGAAGAAAAAATTTCAGACTGAAGGAAAAAGATATCATACATGTAAATTCGATATATAAGATAATGTAAAGCACCAGAAAGAGCAAATATATAAACTGATATAAAAGATATTTTTCTTTAAAAGGCAACTGTATGTTTATACCTTACATAGAAGTAAAATGTATGATTATAGTGGGACAAAGGATGGATGAGAGGAAATAGAAGCATATTGCTGAAAGGGTCTTATACTACTCATAAATCGTTATATATAATTTCAAAGCATATTGTGATAAAATTAAAGATTCACTCTATAAACTCTAGGACAATCAGAGAGAGATGGAGGGGACTAACAGGTCAAAAGTGACAAAATGGAAGATAAAACCAAGATGAACAAAAACTCAAGCCAGTTGGATGTGGGGGCTCATACATGTAACCTCAGCTACTCCTAGGACTCAGGAGGCTGAGACAGGAGGATTACAAAGCTTATTATTCAGTCTTTCCATCACTGGAACAAAATACCTGACACCCACAACTTAGAGGAGGAAGGATCTATTTCTCCTCATGGTTTCAGAAGTTTCAGTCCATGGTCATCCGGCTCCAAGGCAGAAACATCATAGCAAAGGGGTGTGGTGGAGCAAAGATATCACCTCATGGCTGGTGGGGAACAGACCACAGGTGAAGAGCCAGAAGAAAGGGCCAGACACCAGATGTAATCCCCAAGGTCATGGCCCTCCACGACTTACTTTCTCCACTTAGCCCTGCCTCCCAATGGCCTGTCCAACTATAAACTCCTCAATTGGTTAATCTATTGGTGAAATTAGTGCCCTCATGATCCAATCAGCTCCCCAGGAGTCTTTAAATTCAGTTGAGTTGCTGCTCAAGATTAACTAGCATCTAGAAGGCAAGAGGACTAGAGAGAGTCTGGGGCTTCTCATAGATTACTTAGGTGATTGTGAGCAGACAGAAAGGTGGATGGGAAAGGACATTTTGATAATCTCAGGTGGAAACGAGGATCAAGGTAGTGGAAACCCAACAAAAGCCCACCCTTGTCATGAAGTTGCAAAGTGCTTGGTGAAACTGTGGTCGTGCCTGAAGATTTTGTGGGATGCAGCAGTTAAGAGTGATGAGTTTGGATATCTGGTGGAAAAAATATCTAAGCAGTAAAGCATTCAGGCTGCTCCATGGCTGCTTTTGGCTACTCACAGGGAGATGTGGGAACAATAAGCTGATTTAAAAATGAAATTTTTAATTAAAAAAGAAGTAGAGTGGACAGATATGGAAAAGTCTCAGCTTGGCCATCTAAAAGAGTGAAAGAATGCGTTCAGGAGGGAATACTGAGGGTGTAGCCAAGCAATGGCTTGCTAATGAGATTAGTACAGAGAGGAGAGAACTGGGGAATGGTCTGTCAGTACCCAGAGCTCGGGAACAGTGGTGTGCAGTGCCCACCAGGAGACCGCAGGCCGGAGGCCCCAAGCTGAGAGGCCTGTGGCACGGGCTGAGGCTGGCAGGGCCATCCAGGCAGGGCTGTGACACTTTGGTAGCCCAAATCCCCAGGGTGCCCAGGACTTGGCGTGTAGAGTAAATGATTATTCTGGAGTCTGAAGATTTAATGTCTGCCATGCTGGCTTTTGGACTTGCCCGGGGCCTGTTACTTCTTTCTTCTTGCCTCTCTCTCCACTCAGAGCAGGAATGTCTACCCTGTCTCCATCCCATTATTGAATGCTGGAAGAAGACAACTTGTTTTGGTTTCACAGGCTCACAGCTGGAAAGCAGTTTGCCTTGGGGTGAATCACGCCTTGACTCCCGTCCATATCTGAATCAGATGAGACGCTGAGCTTCAAGCTTTCGAAGTGGTGCTGGAGCCAGTTAAGACTTACGGGAGGCTTGAGATAGAATGAGCAGGTTTCGCGTCATGAGAAGAACATGAATTTGGGGGGTCAGGGGTGAACTGCGACAGTTTGATTGTGTCCCCCAAAAGTTCATAGATTGGAAGCTTATTCTCTAGCACGGCAGCGGTGAGGCCTAATGAGAGCTCTTCCAGCCTTGTGGTGGATTAACGCCCTGCTCGGGGGAGTGGTTTAGCTCCCACAGGAGCGGGTCATCTTCCCAAGAAGGGTTGTCACAAACGTGAGCTTGGCTCCACTCCTGCTGCACTGAGACAGCAAGGAGGCCCCTCCAGAAGCTGAGCAGAATTTGCACTGTGCTCTCTGCCTTCCCAGCCCTCCATGAGCCATGAGACAAGTAAATTTCTTTTCTTGATCAGTTACTTAGTTGGTGGCATTAGAAGAGCAGAAAACAGATAACTACGGTTAACCACTCTAAAAATCAATGAAGAAAGGGTCTACCTTTAAAAGCCAGCAAACGAAAGAGCAAATTAAACTTGGTATAGAAAAATATGAACAATAAAAGTAAGAGCAAAAAGCAATGGATGGGAAAAGGGACAAAATAAAGAAAATCACTGTATTACCTGTTCATAGCCATAGAGTGCAGTGTGATATTTCAATACACACATACAATGTGCACTGATAAAATCCCGCCTCCCATTGTTCACCCTCCCTTTCACTTCCCAAGCTCTAGTTATCAGTAGTCTACATTCAGTTCTTCTTATCATTTTTTTTTTCACTTGCACATATGAGAGAAAATACTTGTCTGTGTCTGGACTATTTTACTTATCATAACATCCTTCAGTTGCATCCATTTTGCAATAAATGGCAGGATTTTGTCCTTCTTTATGACTGAATAATATTCCACTGTGTACAGATAACACATTTTTTCATCCATTTATCCACTGGGCACCTCGGTTGGTTCCACATCTTAGCTATTATGAATAGTGCTGCAATAAACATGAGGTTGTAGGTGTCTCTGGTATGATGATCTTATTTCTTCTGGACATATACTCAGAAGTGAGATAATTGGATCATCTGGTAGATCTAGTTTTAGTTTCTTTTAGGAACTTCCATACTGTTTTCTGTAGTAGTTGCACTACTTTGCATTCCAACCAACAGTGCATCAGAGTTCCTTTTTCTCTACATTCTGGCCAGCATTTAAAAAAAATAGCCATTCTAACTAGGGTGAGATATTTGCATTTCCCTGATGGCTAATGACACTGAGCATTTTTTCAAATATTTATTGGCCATTTGTACTTCTTTTGAAAAATAGCTATTCAGAACATTTGCCCATTTTTAAAGCTGGGTTATTTGGGGGTTCTTTTGTTTTTTGGTTTTTGTTTTGTTTTTTCATTTTTGACTTTCTTAAATGTTCTGGATATTAATCCTTTGCCAGATGAGAAGCTGGCAAATATCTTCTCCGATTCTGTAAGTTGTCTCTTCATTCTGTTGATTACTTCCTTTATGGTGCAGAAGTTTTCTAGTCTGGTGCGCTGATATCCTTTTTATGGTAAAAACAATAAACAAATTAGGAATAGAGGAAAATCTTCTCAAACTGATAAAAGACATCTATGAAAAACCCACAGCTAACATCACGCAGAATGATTAAAGATGGAAAGCTTTGCTCCAAAGATCCAGAACGAGACAAGGATGTCTGCTCTTTCCACTTCTAATTCACATTATATTAGATTTTCTAGCCAGAGCAATTAGGCAAGAGAAAGAAATAAAGTCATCCAGATTGGAAAGTATAACTCTGTCTCTTTGCAAACGACATGACTCATATGCAGAAAATCTTAAGGATTACACAAATACACAGGCAGATACACTCTCATGGTTCAGATCTAGATTGTCTTCCAAAAGGCTCATGTGCTCAGAGGTTGGGTTTTTAAAAGGTGATTGGATCATGGGAACCCTACACTTATCTGTGGACTCATCCACTGAAGAGTTCAGAACTAATTGTGCTGTTGGGAGGTCAGGTCTGGTGAGAAGAGGTGGGTCACCGGGATTGTGGCCTAGAAGGGTGTACTGTGTCTCCATCCTCTCTCTCTCTCTCTTTCTCTCTCTCTTTGTCTCTCTCTGTCTCCCTCCCTCTCTCTCTCCTTCCTTCCTAGCTGCCATGGGGTGAGCAGCTTCCTTCTGCCAGACCCCAGAACCCTCTAGTACACACTTCCTGCCTTGGAGCCAGCTAACTATGGATTGGCACCTTTAAAAATCATGCACCAAAATAAATCTCTCTTGCTTAAAATTGGATGGATGGTGGACATTGCGTCCAGCAACAGGAAAATGCTAAGACGGAGTGTGACTTGAAGGGGTATATTCTTGTCCCAGCTCCTCCCTCTTCTTTCCGTTTTTGACCATCATGAAGCAGTAAACAGATTTCTCCACCATGCTGTTTCTGCCTTGGAACACACTGACTATGAACTGAACCCAGTGAAACTGTGAGTCAAAACAAACCTCTCCTCCGTTAAGTTGTGGGTGTTGGGCACTTTGTTCGAGCAATGAGAAAGTGACTAAGACATACATATACACAACTATTAGAACTAATGAGGTCAGCAAAGTTATAGAATATAAGATAAATATACAAAAAACCAGTGCTTTTTTGGAAATGAATAATCCAAACATGAAATTAAAACCACAAATACCAAAAAGAATAATAGACCACGAAGTGAATTTAACAAAAACTGTGAGATTTATACTATAAGAACCACAAAACATAGTTGGGAGGAATTAAAAAATGAAAAGACCTACATAAGCCCTGCATATATGCATTGGAGGACTTGACATTATTAAAATAGGTATGACCCCAAAAATGACCACAGATTCAATGCAATACCTATCAAAATCCCAGCTGCTTCTCTTGTGGGTATTGATGAGCTGATCTTAAAATCATATGAAAAAAAATCATATGAAAATACAAGTGACTCTGAATATGGAGAATGATCCTAAAAAAGAGAGAAAGAAAATGGAGGACCTCTCAACTTCAAAAATTACTATAAATCTATAATAATAAAAATATGATGTTACTGACATAAAGATAAACATACAGATTAGTGGCATAAAATGAAGACTCTAAAAATAAGCCCACATATATTTACAATCGATTTTCACTAAGAATGTTTGTGTTTTCAATAATTTTGTTGCTTTGAGACAGAGTCTCACTATGTAGCACAGGCTGGCCTCAAACTCATGGCGATCCTCCTGCCTCAGCCTCCTGAGTGCTGGGATTACAATTGCGTGCCACCATACCCAACTTCAAGAAATACTGAGGCAACAGTATATTCACACACAAAACAATGAATTTGGACCCCTACTTCACACCATATATGAAAAGTAATTCAAAATGGATTATAGACCTAAAGATAGAGCTAAAGCTGCAAAACTTTTAAAAGAAGATAGAGGCATAAATCTTTGTGACCTGCAATTAGATAATAGGTTCTGAGATAGGACACCTACAGAACAAATAACAAAAGAGAAATAAATAAATTGGAATTAATTAATCAAAATTAAATCCTTGTATTTCAAAGCACCATCAAGACACTGAAAAGACAGCCCATATAATGCAAGAAAATATTTGCAAATCAATTATTGATAAATGACTAGTTTCATAATAAACTTTAAAAGCTCTCAGGGTTGGGGATTTAGCTCAGTGGTCAAGTGCTCGCCTAGCAAGTGCAAGGTCCTGAGTTCGATCCCCGACACTCCCTCCCACAAAAGTTCTCACAACAAAATTGAAATTAAATAACTCATTTTTAAAACATGAAAGGGATGGATTTTCATAAACATTTCTTCAGAGAATATATGCAAAGGTCCAATAAGCATGTGTGAAGGCGTTCTACATCATTAGTCACTAAGGAAGTGAAAACCAAAGCCACAATGAGACACCATCCTGGCTTTAACAGAAAAGGTAGATAATAACTTGTGCTGACATGTATGTGGAGAAACTGGAATCCTTCTATATTGTTGGTGGAATTAAAATGGTGCATCCACTTTGGTAAACAGTTTGACAGTATCTCAGAAAATTGGATATAGTTACCAAGGAGCAGTTCTGCTCCTCAGAATATACCCAAGAGAATTAAAAATGTACTTATACCAAAACTTGAACAGAAATGGGTCATAGCAACATTATCCATAGTAGTTAATAAATGGAACCAAACATAGTATCTATCTCCTAATAAAAGGATAAATATGATTTCCATACCATGGCATACTATTCAGCTGTACAAAGGAATGAAGTACTGGGAAAGAACCACCCATGTCATTTTATATTACTCCATTTACATGAAATCCCAGAATAAGCAAATCCGCCACGGTTGCCAGGGGCTGCCAGGAGAATGACGGGAATTTTTGGAGAGATGAAAATGTTGTGGAACTGGATCATGGGGATCTTCGCACAACTTTGTGAATATAATAAAATGCAATGAATTGTACATTTGTGGCATGCGGATAATTAAAAACAACAAGAAGAAGTAGTAAATGTGAACAAGTCTTGTCCCACTCATTTTCCTGTGGCTGAGACACAATACCCAAAACCCACAATTTAAAGGAGGACAGATTTATTTTGACTCCAGGCAAAAATGACACAGTGGGAGTGCAGGTGGAGGAAAGCTACTCACCGCATTGCAGCCGGGAGGCAGAGTGAAGGGAGAAGCCGGAAGGGAGAGGGACCCTCCGAAGTCACGCTTCCGGGGACTCACCTCCTCCCACCAGGCCCCACCTCTCAGCAGCATACAACTGTAAGCCTCCATTATCCAGCAGCTTCCAAACACATGAGGCCATTTAACAAGTCTATATTTAATCAAATTTTGATTTTGTATTTAAAACACTTTTTTTTTTGAGACAGGATCTTGCTGGAGAGTTTGGCTGACCTTGAACTCACTATGTAGCCCAGGTTGGCCTCAAACTAGCAGAGATCCTCTTGTCTCGACCTCCTCGGAGCCGGGATTACAGGCATGGACCACCACAATGCCTATATTTAAAACTTTTTGATGAAGAAAATTTCTAGACCCAGATGGCTTGCCTGGTAAATTCTATCAAATAATTAAAGATGAAGTAATATCAACCTCACAAAAACTTTTAGGAAACATAGAATGGACTATGTCCCAGCTAATTTTGTGAGACCAGCATTACTCTGATACCAAAACCAGACAAAGACATTGAAGCGGAAAAGAAAGAAAGAAAATAAAAAATATAAAGAAAAGAAAAGAAAAATAAACCAGCAGATATAGACCAGGGGTCAATAAACCACACCCTGTGGCTCAAAAACAGTGTTCAATCTGTTTCTGTTAATAAAGTTTTATTCCAACACAATCGTGTCCTCTTAAGTACTCATTGTCTATTGCTGCTTTTGTGTATTGTGGCAGACAGTATTTAGCCTGCAAATCCTCAAGTGTCTTCTGTCTGACTCTTGATAGAAGAAGTTTGTTGACCCAACTATAGATCAACAACCCTCATGAAAAGATGCAAACATTCTTCAGAAAATAAATAAAACAGAGTAGGCAAAACAAATGCAACATCAGGATCAAGTGAAACCAAAAAATCAGTCACTGTAATACAGTGTTATAGTCATAAAAAGGTTTAAAATGACATTGTCATTTCAAAAGCCCCAGAAAAGAAGCATTTGACAAAACTCAACAACCATTCATAATCAAATTAAAATTTCAGCAAACTAAAAATAGGAGAAGACTGTCTGAACCTGAAAAAGTAGAGGCCCCCAGCCTCACAGCTGACATCACACCTGACGGTGAAGGCCTGAATGCTTTTTGCCTGACTCCAGAAATGAGGCGAAGACGCCTGTGTTTATGGCTTGTACTCACATGGCATTGAAGGTTCCAACTTGGGCAACAATAGAAGAAGAAAACCAAAGACACCCAGATTGGAAGGGAAGAGGTAAAAGTATTCTCACTGCAGGCAACATGATCTTCTATGCGGAAAACCCTAGAGATAAAGTAATAAAGCCACCAGAACTAATAAATCAGCACAGTCGAGTGTCAGCTAAATTCTTATGTTAGCGTCAAACAGTGAGGTGACATTAAAACAACACACGCCCATGTATTCAAGAAGGTAAAAGAAAGATGTTAGATATGTTAAGTAGAGACATAGAGATTCAGAAAAGATCAAAATCTCAATATGGAACATGCATGTCATGGAGACATTGAAAGGACTTGGCCTAGAGATGAAAACTACAATATCTGAAGAGGAAAATACACAGGATGAGACCCGCAGAGGGTTAGACCGTTCAGAAAAGAAAAGATTATCAAAACAGTTGAGAAATTTGTGTTTGTTAGTGAATCCTGCTGGTCCGTGTGGGCTCCATTTTTGTACTGTGATTGCCTGGCTTGGGTATTAAGGTAAAGCTGGCTTCAGAAAATGATTTAGGAAGGGTTTTCTCTTTTTCTATTGTTCTGGAAGCAACTTTGTAGAAATTGAGGTTTTTCATTGAATATTTAGCATCATTCTGCAGTGAAATGATTGAGGCCTAGAGAGATCGCTGCTAGATTTTAGACTACGAATTCAATTTCTTCAATCAATATCGCACCATTCAGGTTTTCTTGGTCATTTTGGGTGAGTTTTGGTGATTTGTGGTTATTGAGGAATCGGTCCCGTGGCCTCCATTGTGATGTCCACGACTTCCAGGGAGTTGATTGGGCCTTTGGCATAAGACATTGGAGAGGAGCAAAAGATAGGTCTCTGTCCTCTCTGAGCATGAGGGGGTCCTTTGCTTCTTCTGGCAGAACTAGAAGGCTTTTCCTCAGGTCCTTGCTGTTCACATCAAGGCAGAAGTCACGGGAGGAGGAAAGTTAGTGGACTCACTACAGGTTCATGGTGCTATGAACTCGCGATGCCTTTCCCAATGTTCTCACTAATGTCAGCGTCTCAGAGTCCTTGATGGCCATCTGATGGATTCTGTGCAGGGCTTCCAGCTGCATGCAGCCAGAGGGACAGGGGTGAGTGGACTCGCTCCACTTTACCCAGTTCTGGAACCTAGCTGGGTATGGCGGCCCGTGACTGTAATCTCAGTACTCAGGGCAGGGAGGGGGCACTGAGGCAGGAGGATTGCTGCAAGGTCAAGGCTACACAGTGAGGCTCTGTCTCAAAAAAACAGCAACAACAACAAAATCAAAACCAAACAACCCCCCAACAAAACAAAACAAAAAAAAGAAAAACAGAGCTAAAAGAATTCGTTGTCAGTAGATCTTAGCTACAAAAAAGTCACAATAAGTTCTTCAGGCAAAAGAAAAATGATACCAGATGGAAATCTCGATATACATGAAGGAAGGAAGAGAATCAGAAATGGTAAGCATATAGGTAAACATGAAAGACTTTTCTTATTTCTAAAATCTCTAGAAAAGACAACTGACCACTTAAAACACAATTGAGAACAATGTATTGTGAGATTCACAAGTGGTAGAAGAAAAATGGATGATAAGAAAAGCACAGTGGCATGAACAGGAAGAACAGAGTGTGTGGTTGCACAGTCCTCACACTAACTGCAAAATGCTAGCACGTAGCTTGAAGATGGAATAATAAATTAAAGACATAGAGCATAAGTCATATAGCAATCACTAAAAATAAAAAGAACTAACCTAATAAAATAATGAATGAGATAAAATGGAATCATTGAACATTTTAATTAATTCAAAACAGCAAAAAAAAAAAGAGCAAAAAGGAAACAAAAATAGATGGGTCAGATATGAAGATGCTGGATTTATATCCCACCATATCGACCATGACATTAAACACAAATGGTTTACAGGGACTATCAGCCAGCTGTGGCCATCTGACCAGACCAGGCCTGCAGCCTGCTTGTATAAGGCTCTCAGGCTAAGGATGGTTTGTATACTGGCAGTGTTTAGAATGAAGAAAGGGAAGAGAACATGGGGCACAGACCAGATGTGGTTCACAAAGCCTAAAATATTTACTACTTGCCCTTTTACAGAGAAAGTTCTTCAACTGCCAGTCTAAATGTGCCCATTAAAAGGCAGGGATTATCAGACTGGATAAAAGAACAAGACCCAAAGCGCTGCCTAGAAGAAACCAACCATTTATAGGAAGACACGAGTAAGTTAAAAGTAATATGCATATATTACTTTATATTAATAGTGTCTCACTATATATACAGATCACTAATCAAACTAAAACCAGAGTGGTTACATTAATAATTTCTAAAGAAGTAGACTTCAGGACAAAGAATGTTACCAGAGATGAGAAAGGTCAGTTCGCAATAACAAAAGGTCAATTCATCAAAAGGATTTAACAATCCGAAATGTTTATGTTCCTAACAGCAGAGATTCAAAACACATGAAGCAGAAACTCTAAATAGAAACAGATGTGTCAACAGCCAGAAATTTCAACACCACTTATTCAACAATCGGTAGAAAGTAGACAGATAGTCAGTAGGGTAAAGCTGTGAATAATACCATCAACCAACCTAAAAGATATTTATAGATCCCTCCACCCAAACTTTCATTTGTTTCCTTTCACATGCAAGTGGAATGGTCCCCATAGGGACATAACAGTATTCTGGGCAATAAAACAAGTCTCAATCAATTTAAGAGAATTCAAATCTTACAAAGCACATTCTCTGACCACAGTGGAATGAAATGAGAACTCAATGAGGGAAAGATATCTGCAAAAACTTCTCCAAACAGTTGTAATCTAAGAAATATACTTCCGAATAAAAGAAGAAGATCAAAGCAGAAATTTCTTGGGAAATTGGAACGTGTTCGAAATGAACGACCGTAAAATCACAACAGATCACAATTTGTGGGACGCAGCTGAAGCAGGATTTAAAGGGAAATATACAGTATTAATTGCTTATGCTAGAAAGGAAGTAAAGTCTCCCACCGATTATTTAAACTTAGCTGATGAGAAACAAAATGTAAATGTCTTAATGAAGGTAGACATAGAGCCAAATTTACCCAGACTCTTCCAGAAAATTGAGAATGCTCTCCAACTCATCCTAGAAGGCTGGAATTACTCTGATGAAAAAAACCAGGCAGAGAAATTACAAAATTTAAAAAGTGCAGACCAACATTCCTCATGAGCATGCGAAATATCTTACCAATATTGTAGTAAATAAAATCTAACAATATATTGAAATGATAGCACATCATAACCAGATAAGATCTGTCCCAGGAGTGCTAGCTTCGTATTTCAAAATCGATCAGTGTAATTAATTATACACACATAATAAAGGCAAAAACAAAACAAAACAAACAAACAACACGGTTCATTTTAGTAGATGCAGAAAAGCTTTAGAAAAAAAATTGACATCCATTCCTGAAAACACTAAGCACATCAGTAAACGCCAAAGTTTCAACAGGGCTTGATTCTCTCCCGGTACTGGAGGAAGACTCAGTGCTGAAACGTGGGTAGCAGAGCGGGGAAACTAATCCCGGCCTGAGCCGGAGGACTCGGAAGAGGGGCTCCTGCAGCTGGACAGTCGTCCTCAAACAGCTAAGAAGGGACTCGAGGAAGCGACTTGCCATAGCTGTGTGTGAACTCCGAAGAGTGTTTGGGAATGAACTACATGGGACAGGCCGATCCCGAGCCCCCAAGCCAGTCACCGTGCAGCGCGTACACGGGACAGATCTGCACGGCCCTGCAAAGTCTTTGGAAATTAAGGTGACGTTGCAACCACAGCCCGCAGGGAGGAAGTTGCATCCCCAACACAACAAAATCCATGACTGAATCTGAAAAATGTAAACATCTCTATAGACTTGCAGCAGGATGAAGAGCCACACAGAAGTATTATTCAGAACATCCCAAACACAATCTTAAGTTGCCCAACATATGGGGAACTAGAAAAATCTAAACATCTTTATATGGAAAAAGACGATAGATGGCAACCCTCAAATGGTACACGTGTTGAAATTATCAGACTGCGATTGTAAAGTATCAATCAATTTAGGCACATTCTCTCTCTCGCTCTCTCTCTCTCCTTCTTTCTCTCCCCCAACCCCGGGATTGAACCCAGGGCCTTTACACTGAGCTATAGCCACAGCCCCTTTTTAAATTTAAGACTGATTCTCACTAAGTCAGTACATTGCCCAGGCTGGGCTTGAACTTGTGATCCTCCTGTCTCAGCCCCCTAGAGTGCTGGAATTACAGGTATGCACCACCATACCCAGATCAGTATAACCATGTTTCTAAGGGGGAATATTTTTTAAAAGAAAGGAGAGACAGAAAGCCTCAGCAGAATTATAGAAGATACAAAAAGGACCAAATCAATATTTTGGGGACTGAAAAACACAGTTATTAAAATAAGAAAGTTGCTGGATGGGCTCAATGGCCACATGTATATAGCAGAAGAAAGAGCCAATAGATTTGAAAAGTTTTTAAAAATTATTAATTTGTAATGTTTTGGGGAACCTCCATATTGTTTTCCACAATGGCTAGAGTGAATGAGATTATTTTCTTTTTTGGCAAATAGCAGAATATTGAGAGTTCTTCAAAAACCTTGAAGAAGAGCAACTACATAATCCAGCAACCCCCCTACTACATATACACCCAAAAGAAATGAGAACAATATGTTAAGAAATACCTGTATTGCCAGGTTTCTTGCAACATTATTCAAAATACCAAGATACAGAATCAAATGAAGCATCTACCAACAGATGCACTGATAAAGCAAGTGTAGTATATATAAACAATGGAATACTATTCAGCCATAAAAAAGAAAAAATCCTGTCTTTTGCAGTAACATGAATACATCTGACAGGCATAGTAGTTAAATAAATCAGGCACAGAAAGACACATTCTTCCTCATATATGGAAATTTAAAAAGTCAATTACATAAAAGTAGAGAGTAAAATAGTGGTCACTAGGGACTGGGGAAGTGGAAATAGAGAGGCAGGATAAGAGATACCTAAATATAGTTAAGCTATATTTAAGCTATATGTAAGCTATAGTTTACAGCCATTTATTATGTGTCTCAAAACAGTGAGAAGAGAGGAATTTGAAGACTCTCAATGTAAAGAAATAATTACTATGATTTGATCATTATGCATAATATATATGAATTGAATTACCACACTGTACTCCATAAATATGTACAATTATTATATACAACATAGAGTAAAGGGACCCTATAAGTGATATTTCTTACATTTTACTCGAAATGATAAAATAGTAAATCTAAGCAGACTATAAAAAGTTTAGTATGCACATATACACATATAATTCTTAGAGCAACCCCCCAAAAACCTATATAGTACAAAAAGATATATTAAAATAATCAATTGTTAAATTAAAATTGAATATTAAACAATATTCAAGTAACCCAAAAGAAGACAGAAGAGAGAATAAAGAGGAATAAAAAATACAAGAAGCAAACAGAAAATAGTTAATAAAATGATAGATCTAAATCTCCAGATCATCAATAAATACAATAAATGTAAGTGGTCTAATCACATTACCTAAAAGCAAAGGTTTTCAGAATAGATTTTTGTTAAAGAACACGGCTATACACTTTAATATAGGTAGATTATAAGTTCAACAATGGAAAAAGATATGCCTTACAAATACCAATAAAAAAAAGGCTGATGTAGATATTTTAATATCCTATAAAACATACCTCAGAGCAAGGAAATGTACCATGGATGAAGAAGGATATTACATAATGATTAAAAACTCAAGGCAACACAATGATAATGGAGTTTAACTTGAAGTCAATAATGGAAAGAAAATTGGAAACTATTCAAATTTACACACTTCTAAATAATCTTGGCGAAAGAGGAAGTCTCAAGAAAAATTAGAAAATGTTTTGACTCGTATAAAAATGAAAATACAACATATCCAAATGTATGAGAGGCAGTTAAAGTGACATTAAAGGGGAATGTCTGGCATTAAATGATTGTATTGAAGATCAACAATCTCACCTTTCATTTTAAGAAACTATAAAAAGAAGAGTAGAATAAATTCAGAGCAAAGGAAGGAATAAAAAAGAGCAGAAATCGATGAAATTGAAAACAATAGGGAAACCAAGTAAATCAAAATCCAGTTCTTTAAAAATTTGTATCCCTAAACCTCTAGCTAAATGAAAGAAAGAGAAGGAAAAGAAGGAAGGAAGGGAGAGAGGAAGGAAGGAAGGAATGAGGATGGGGCTGTAGCTTGCTGGTAGAGCATTTGCCTAGCAGGTATAAAACCCTGGGCTCCATCCTCAGCGTTGGAAAAAAAAAAAAAGAATAAGGGAATACAGTACTAGAAATATTTGACACTCATAAATTTGACAATTTAGATGAAACAGACCAGTTTCTCAAAAATCACAAGCGATGAAAACTCACCCAAAGTAAAAAATAAAAAGATAAATTGAATAGTCCCAGACTATTAAGGAAATTGAATATGTTATTAAGAACTTAAGAAGAAGAAATCTCTGGCCCTAGAAAATTTCTCCAAAAAATTACCAAAGATTTAAGAAACAAAAACCACAGTCTTGCTATATGAGGCCAGCATTACCTTTACATCTAAAGTAGACCTTGAAAGCACAAGAGACTAGACTTGTAAATATAGACATAATATCCTCAAAAAAAGAAAAAAATAGCAAATGGAACACATCAATCTGTAAAACAATGAAAGATCACAACCACGTGAGTTTTATCCTGCGGGGGCAAGACTAACTCAATGTTTGAAAGTTAATGTAATCCATATTAAGTTTATTAACACAATAAAAGTTACCAATATATTGAGACAGTCATGGTAAATATACACAGAAAAAGCAGTTGAGAGGATTTAACATGCATTCTGTATTTTTAAAAAACTCTCATCAAAGTAGGAATAAAAGGAAACTTCCTCAACCTGATAAAGGGGTCTACAAAAATCCAGCATTAACATCACACTTACTGATAAAAGGCTGAATGCTTTCCTCCCACATTCGGGAACAAAAATATCCACTTTCTTCAATTCTTTTTTTTTTTTTTCAAACAAAGGGTCTTACCGTGTTACCCAGGCTGAGCTCGAACTCCTGGGTAACATGATAATGAGCTATCCTCCTGCCACAGCCCCCCAGGTAGCTAGGACTAAGGCACATCACACTGTGTCCGTTTAAGATCATACTGGAAGAAGAAGCCAGGGCAATAAGACAAGAAAAGAAATGAAGAGTATGCAATTTGGAAAGGAATAATTAAAACTATTGTTATTTGCAGAACGCTTGACTATCTCCACAGAAAATCTCAAGAAATCTACAGAAATCTAGAGAAAAATATACTAGACCTATAAATAAATTTATAAAGTTTGCAACAGGCAATCCTACTTCTATGTATTAGCCAAACAACAGAAATTGAAATGTTAAAAATACCATTTAGCACCTGAAACAATGAAATGCTTAGGTGTAACACTATCAGACATATATAGGATATTGGTACTTGAAATAATTAAAAGAACTCTAGAAGGTGTAAATAAACCAAGAGTTATACTATGTTTACAAAGTAGAAGACTACGTATAGGTTGGGTACCAATACTCCCTAACTGACTTGCAGACTTAATACACCAATCAAAATCATACCAAAACTTTTGTGGATGTATAGAAATTAATTCCAAAATTTATGTGTAAAAGCAAAGAAACCAGGCCAAAACAAGAAAAAAGGATAAAGTTGGAAAAATTCATGCCACCCAAATTAAAGATTTACTATAAGTCTACAGCAATTAATAGAGTGTAGTATTGGGGACAAGTAGATCAAAGCAATAAGATAGAATATGATACATTGAGGGGAAGAAAGTAGATGTAAATCCACACAAATATGGCCAATGGATTTTTGACAGAGGAGCAGAGTCATTACAATGGAATTAAGGGTAATCTTTACAACAAGCATTGCTGGAATACTGGATATTCACCTGTAAATACTTAGGAACTTCAACCTAACCTCAGCTCATACAAAAAAAAAATCTCAAAAAAGATCATAGGTCTAAATGTGAAATGTAAAACTAAAACTTTTAGAAGAAAACCTAGAAGGAAATCACTGTGACCTTAGATTAGGGCAAAAGTCCTTAGATACAATACAAAACCCACAATTTGTGAAAATGAAATATTGATTAATTGGATTTTATGAAAATTATAAACTTTAAAAAATTATAAACTTTTTCACTGTGAAAGGTATCATTAAATAAAAAGACAAGCTACTTTAGAAAGGATTAAAATCTATAGACTATGTATTCAATAAGGAACTTGGAAGTAAAATACACAAAGAGTTCTTACAACTGAATAAATCAATTTCTCCCTTTTCTCTAGGCAAATTGGGCAAAGTATTTGAACAGATTTCTCCCAAAAAGGACAAAAAAGGTGTAAGAAATAATGTTCAATGCCATTGGTCACTAGGAAAATTCTATTTAAAACCACAATGAGATATTACTATATACCCCTTCACTCTAGGCTAAAATTTAAGATGATCATATGAAATGTTGACAGAGATGTACTAAAAGCAGAACTCTCATATGCAGCTAGTGAAGATATAAATTGTCATTACTATGGAAAACACTTTGACAGTTTCATAAAATATTAAACATACACATGTTAGGTGACCTGGCCATTCAATTCCTAGGTATTTATTCAAGAAAAAAATAAAAACTTGTCCCACAAGAAGAACTACCCAAATACCCATAATATCTTTATTTATAATAGCCACAACTATGGACAACCTACACATTCACCAACAGATCAAAAAGATGAACAGATAGTGGTATATCCAATACGAAGGAATACCATATAACAATAAAGAAGAATGCACTATTGATACACATAGGATGCAGAATCTTAAAATAATTCTGCTGGCTGAAAGATGCTAGGAAAAAGAGTACACACTAAATAATTCCATTTAGGCTGAGGATTTAGCTCAATGGTTAGAGTGCTTGCCGTACAAACACAAGACCCTGAGTTCAATCTCCAGCACCCAAGAAAAAAGTATTCCATTTATATGAAATTTTCCAGTACTGCAGTTATCAGTCACTTGTAGCTGGTGAGCACATAATGTGTGCCTATGACAAAAGAATTAACTTTAAATTTTACTTGCTTTACATAACTTTGAATTTTAAAACAACAGTACAATATTTTCCCCATTAAACAACTTTATTATTTTGGTAGTACTGCACTTCCTGTAACCACTCTATTCTGTAAGATATTATTATACTGTGGTTTGTGAACTGAGTGTATCTGATTGTTTCTAGCACAGGTGCCCCCTGACACACAAGGTGTCGTGTCCAATAAACTTATTGTAAATGAAAAGTATGGGGTCAAAATGCACCGAATGCCCCCACCTCAGAGTTCAGGTTCTTTACTCTGGTGACCCTGTGGGCACCCGGGCGCTCCACAGCTCATTGCTGCTGCCCAGTTCCCAGAAAGAGCACTGTAGGTGCTGGATACTCCCAGCCCAGGAAAAGAACAGATTCAATTTGAATGATATTTTTCTATGGACCACAGGGACATGGTACTGTACATATTTGAATATGTCTTTGTAGCTAGCACTGGCCATAGTGGTATGTGAATTGTAATTGGCCAGAAAAATCAAAATAGTCTCATTTTCATTATGATATAATTCATTCCTTTTTCCAGTTTAAAAAATAAGTACAGACAAATTTTAAATTTTTATACCAAGGCACACTACTGAATCAAGTGGAGACAGGGGAGCTGCGGCTGTGACAGAATGGGAAAGAAAGAAAAAGGCTGAAAGAAGATGTATCCCAAATTCCTCAAAGACTCACAAGGGGGCTGTGGGAGAGCAAAACAAGACAAAGCAAAATCTGTTTTGGGTAAAATACTTTAAAATAATAAACCGGGTAATATTAGGAGATGTTTCTGGCAAATACATAATAAATTTAATAAAAATTTTCCTCTCGATAGTCAAAATAGAAATGACAAATCTGTCAACTAAAATCACAATTTAAAAAAAATTCTATAAACGATTTATACCAGGACCTAAACTTGTAACTTGGACCAACTATAAAATAGCTTAAGTCCTGACAGAAAAGAGCAAAGTTATTTTTATTCAGTGAAACAATAAAAGAAATAAGCATTTTAGTCTTGGAAATTTTGTTGGGGAATTAGGAGAAAAAGACCATCAAAGACACTGTGCTAAAAGGGAAGATTTTCACATAAGCGGCCAAAAACTTGCTGACAGTACACAAGACCTAAAGATATCAAAGATCAATTAATTCACAATTTCACAAATTATAAATATCCTTTTGTTTGCTTTAGATGGCCATCCATTTGTTCATTCATTTAGTCATATGTTGGGGACATTTTATCACAAAATGCTTTCAAATTTGCTCCCTAAAAGTCCATTGGTAGAAAATCACTCAGGGAAAAAAATCACTCAGGACAGTTTTTAAAAAATCTTTCACATCTGTGAAAGAAAATGTTGAGCCTAATCTGAAAAAAAAATAGTTTCAGTTCATGGCACTTGGCCTGTTGTTAGGACCCGGCGGCACAGCAGGAGGTGAGTGGAGGGCCAGGTGGGGAGTGTCACGTACGTTTGCAGCCTCTCCCCATTGCTCCCATCACTGCCCCAGCTCCACTTCCTGTCAGCTCAACCAGGCATTAGAGTCTCAGAGCAGTGCAGACCCCACTGTGATCTGCACAGGGAAGGGATCTAGGTCTAGTGTTCCTTTGAATCATCCCGAAAGCACCATCTGCACCCCTTAGTCCATGGCAAAATCCTTCCGTGAAATCGATCCCTGTGGCCAAAAAGGTTGGCAATCACTCCCACAGAGCATGCCAACATATGCACGATAAGCATCTCAGAAGAAGGGAAAGAATTAATAAATAAAGGTCGAAATTGCCAAATTTGATGAAGGCAAAATCTACACAGCCAAGTTCAATAAACTTCAACTAGGATCAATCCAAAGAGATCCACCCCCAGAGAGATTTTTGTTAAACTATCAAAAGACAAAGCTAGGGCCTTGAAAACAAGACAGTAACAGCCAACACATACGAGGCACCCTTAATCAAATGAATGGCAGATTTCTTCTCAGAAACTGAGGTGGCCAGAGGGAGTGGGATGAAATATTTGAAGAGTTGAAAGAAAAAAAAAAAAAAAACAATGCTAAAGTAAGATGAAAGGGGAAAAAAATGGAAAAATGTAAATAAACTTGTTGCAAACAGGGAGGGGTGAGTGAATGGAAGGGAGGGGAGGGAAAGGGGGGAACCAAGATACATCATGTACAGGTACAAAATAACTATGTTGATTATGATCATTATGTATACAATGTATCAATACATGTTCTTGGTAAAAATAAAAGAACAAAACAAAACAAAACAAAAAACAATACTATAAATGATTTAAAAAAAAACTATCCTTCAAAAAGGGAGGAGAAATTTTTTAAAACATGACAGAGTTTGTTCTTAACAGACTCATCCTACAATGAATGTTAAGGGGATACTTCAGGCTGCAAAGAAATAACATTGTAACTCAAACCCACGTGAAGGAATAAAGAACACCAGGGAATGTAAATACATAAACTTTTTATGGCAATTCCTGTCAAATAAAAACATAACCGTGTGCCCTCATGCACCTCGTTCACTGGATCTGGCACGGTGTGACTTCTGGTTCTTCCCCAAAATCAGAATGACCATGAAAGGGAAATGTTTTGAATCAGTTCAGGACATGGAGGCAGCTATAAGAGCGTAACTAAAGAGACTCATGAAAGAGGACTCCAGAGCTGCTGCAGAAGCAGCAAGAACAGTGGGCTAAGTGTGTTCGAAGTGAGAGGGAGGATTTTCAGGGGGACTAATGGAGGGGAAAACAATCCAACAACCCTTGGACACTTCAATACCCATTTTCAACTATGAAGAGAACAACTAGCCATGTGATCAGTGAAGAACAGAACACATACCATCTTTCATCTCACAAACAGCTCCAGAACATGCACTCAACACCAGCAGGGGGCACATTCTTCCCAGATGCGCACTAACCCCCCAGTGTAAATTCTGTGGAAGGCCAGAACACAGGTCTTGGTAAATGTAGAAAGACTGAACACACACAAAATATGTTTTGTGACAACAATGGAATGAAATTAGAAATTAATAACAGAAGGATATTTGGAAAGTTCACAAGTATGTGGAAATTAAACACACACCCCTAAATAACCATTCCTAAAAGAAGAAATTGCAAGGCAAATTAGAAACTATTTTGAGATGACTGAAAACAAAAATACAACAGACCAAAACTTATGGAATCACGTGAAAACAAGGGCCAGAGCAAAACTTATAGCTGTAAAAACCTAAATCGAAGAAAAACTATCCCAAACCTATAACCTAATATTCCACTTTAAGAAACTAGAAAAAAAATAGAGCAAAATTAGCTCAAAGGGAGTAGAAAGAAGGAAATAATAAAGATTAAAGTGGAAATAAATGAAAGAGCAGATAGAAAAACATTAGAGAAAAATCAATAAAACCAAAAGTTGGGTCTTTGAAAAGATCAAAATTGGCAAAGCTCTAGTCACACTGATTAAAGAAAAAAAGAGAGCAAATACTGAAATTACTGAAATAAAATGTGAAAGGAAAGAAATGAATAGAGACCACAGAAATAAAATCAATGTTGGATGGGATCCACCTGAAGCACCATCCATTTTGGATTTTTGTTCTTTGGAAATTTTTTGGTTACTAACTCAATCTCTTTACTTGTAACAGGCTTTTTCCAATTCATCTTTTCCCCAGTGAACGAGACAAGAATATCTGCTTTCACCATTTCTCTTCAGCATTGTACTAGACCTTGTAGCCAAGGCAATCAGCCAAGAAAAAAATAATAGACAGGCATCCATATTGGAAAAGTAAAGCTACTTCTACTTGGGGGTTGCATTATACCAGAATACAACAGGAAAAAGACACTCTAGCAACATTGCAGGAAACAAAATCCACATGCAAAAATCAGTTGGTTTTCTCTATATCTGCAATGAACAACTTCACATTTAATTATTAAAATTCCATTTAAAGTAGCACCCAGAAGAATAAAACACTTTGGAATAAATTCAACAAGAAAAAAGTGCAAAACTTTACCGAAAGCTTCAAAACATTGTTGAAAGAAATTGCAAAAAATTTCAGCTAGAAAGAAAACATCCCTTATTCATAGAGGGGAAGACTATATTATAAGATGACAATATGCCCCAACTTGCTCTCCAATGTGCAACCCAATCCTTGTCTAAATTCCAACTACCTTTTTGGTGCTGTATCAGCTTGTTCTAAAATTCAAAAGGATGCCAGGCGTGGTGGTGCCTGCCTGCTATCCCAGCACTCAGGAGGCTAAGGCAGGAGGATCATCCTGAGTTCAAGGCCAACCTGGGCTATAGAGCGAAACCTTGTCTCAATCCCCTCCCAAAAATAATCATTACCAAAAAAATAGAAATCCAAGGAATCTCAAATAGCCAAAGTAATGTTGAAAGAGGAAGACAGAATTGAAGGTTTTACATTTTCTGAGTGTAAAACTTACTACAAAGCCGCAGCACTGAAAACTCTGTGGTACCGTCATATGGAGAGAAATGATCAAAAAATATGTTGAGTATTTAATGTTTCAAAATGTATCACAGTAAAAGACACAGTGCCATGAATCCCCCTCGAAACACCCCTGCACTTCGAGGACACTGATCCCAGAGTTCTCGCCGCTTTCTGAAGCAGCTCTGGAGTCCTCTTTTGTAAGAGTCTTTGGTTGTGCTGTCATGGCTGCCTCACTGTCCTCGATCAATTCAAAACTTTTCCTTTTCATGGCCATTTTGATTTTGAGAAGACCCAGAGGTCACATGGTGCCAGATCCAGTGAATAGAGTGAATGAGGACACACTGTCATGTTTTTATTTGACAGAAACCGCCATAAATGGTTGGTCAACTAGGATGATCATAAAATACGGCGAAAGTTAAAATTTTAAAATTCATTACAGTAAAAGACACATCACCATTAACTGCACCACGGCGATGTACTCAGAATACTCTCCCTCTCTTTATACAGTTTTTCTATCATTCTTGACGATGTGTCTTTTTTTTTTTTTTTTTTGAGACAGGGTCTCTCTTTGTAGTGCAGGCTGGCCTTGAACTCATGATGTAGTTTAGGTTGGCCTCAAACTTGTAGCAATCCTCCTGCTTCAGCCTCCTGAGTGCTGGGATTATAGGTGTGCACCACCACACTTGGCTAACTGTATTTTTTGATCATCTTTTGTATGTATATTAATGGCATAGAATTCAAAGTCCAGACATAAACCCATTCATTTATGGTCATTTGCTTTTCTTTTTGTGTGTTCTAAAACTTTTTTCAATGTTTTAAGATTTCCTTTTATTTTTCATTGACAAACGAGAATTGTTACATATTATGAGGTAAAATGTAATGTTTTAATACACGTATACATTGCAGAAGGATAAAATCAGCATAATCAGCATATCTATCATTTCAAGTATTTGTCACTCATGCCGAGAACACTTAAAGCCTCCTGTTTCAGCTATTTTGAAATATAGGGTGCATTTTTATTAACTATAATCACCTGGTTGTGCTATATGATGCAAGAATTTATTTATCCTAACTGTAATTCGGTCGCCTTTGTTCCATTTCTCTCTCCCTTTTCCTCACTCACCCACCCCTGCCCCAAATGCTGGTGTGATCAAAAAATACATCAAACCATTTCCGCCCTCAAGACCCACGAGCTCTACTTTGTAGATTCCACGTGGGAGTAAGATCATGTGATGTTTGTCTCTCTGCTCCCGGCTCATTTCACATAGTAAAATGTCCTTTTATTCACCCACTTGCTCCAGATGGCAGGATTTCCTGATCAAAATACATTTTTTAATAACTCACAGATCTAAGAAGTAATAAAGGATATTTACAATGATAATTAAATATATAATAAAAATAAAATGAGTGATGAAAATACAATATACAGTAATAGCTTGGTTCACGCTAATTCGGCCCACAACAATTCGGCTTACAAACAGAAGCGTTAGACAAAATTTTGCTTCCGTTCATGACTCCACATCGGGGGGCAAATGCGACCACAGTCACCTTCCCCAGAATCATGGAATGAAATAAATTGGTCAACTGAGGTCCCACTGTACCAATATGGATGCAATGTAGCTAAGGAGGTATATAGTGATAATCTCATCGATTTAAATATTTATATTTCTAAAACTTAAAATGTGGGTTATATTTTGGAAAAGAAACATGATTTTTGAGAAACAAGTAATGACCAGTGTAAAACCAGACATAGAGATGTATGGAGCGGGGCAGAGCCCAGGGACAAACCCGTGCACAGGAGGCCACTGTGGCAGCCGACCAGCTCAAAGACAGTGCAGGCCCAAGGTCCTGGCTCAGCTGCCTGGTCAGTGGAGTTTTACAGTGGTACTCAGATTATTCCATGGAGAAAGAGCAGTCTCTTGGCCAAGTGGTGTGGGGACGGCCTCTCCACCTGTAAGACAGGCGAAGCTTCATTCACCTCGCGTGAGGTAGCTTCTCCTCGCCACCACAGCTTAAAATGGATCAAGGTACAAATGTGAGAGCAAAACCCCTTGCCCGTCAGCAGGAGAAAGAGAGGGCGACACTGCAGGACCTTGGATTCGGCAACAGCTCCTTAGAAAAGACGATGACATCCCAAACACCCAAACAGAAACAGATAAATTGGACTTCACTGCCATTAAAAACTTTGATGCATCAAAGACAATATTGAGAAAGTTGAAAAACAACTCCAAAATGGGAGGACATACTTGTAAATGGTGTATTTCATAAATCAAGGGTCCAGAATACATAACAGACTCTTACTACTGAATAGAACAACAACAAATTATCCAGTTTTTAAATGGGTAAATGATGTGAATAAACATTCTCCAAATTAGATACACGCAGGCCAATAAGCACATGAGAAGACACTGAGCGTCGTTAGTGATCAGGGAAACACAAATCAAAACCACAGGGAAATACTGCTCCATAACAACCAGGATGACTGTGCTCAAAAAGACGGATGATAACTAATGTTCTTAAGATGCGGATGCGTTGGAACCATCATGTTCTGCTGTAGGAATGTGAAATGGGGCAGCCTCTGGGAAAAACACTTTGGCAAGTCCTCAGAAAGCTAAACATAGAACGGCCCCATGACCCAGCAGTTCCACTACGTACATACTCAAGAGAATTGAAGTATATATTCATACAAAAATTTGTATGTGAATGTTCATAGCAACGTTATTCATAAATAGCCAAAAAGTAGAAACCACATGCTCTTAGTTCATTTTGTGTTGTTGTAACAGAATACCACAGACTGGGTAATTTATAATGAGCAGAAATTTATTTGGCTCAGAGTTCTAGAAGCTGAGAAATCCAAGAGCAGGGTGCTGGCATCGGTCCAACATCTGCCCGGCATCTGGGGAGAGCCTTCCTGCTGTTTCATCCCACGGACGGAGGGCAAGAGTGCAGGGCAGAGAGAGATTCAAACTCACAGCTTGAAGCCCTTCTATAACTGGCCAATCCATTCTGCTCATGCTCTAACCACCTCCCATTAGGCTCCACCCCCGATGCATTTGTACTGGGCATTAAGTCTCCAACACATGCCTCTTGAGGGACACACTCAAATCACGGCAACTCCAAATGTCTGTTCACTGACGAATGGATTAGACAGAGTGCGGTATGTCCATGCCACAATATTATTCAGCCGTATTAAGAATGGGACATGCTTATGTGCTACAACATGAATGAAACTTGAAAATATTAAGGGTTAGAAGTCAGATATAAAAGGCCACATATTGTATGATCCTGCTGACCTGAAGTGTCCGCAGACTAGGTCATTTTGCTCAGAGGCAGAAACTGTATAAGTTACTATTAGGGGATGAGGACAAGGAGGAATTCGGGCTGACGGCTAAGAGGTGTGGGATTTGGGGGATGGTGGATGTATTCGGGAATGGATAATAGCAATCGCATGTGAGTACAGATTCATGAAAGCAAAAGAGGAAGGAGAGCACCCACCTCCTTTTCATACTCTTCTCCACAGACCTCCACCAGGTCCTCAGGAGCAAGGTTGGAGCCGGAGACATTTTATCCATGATACAAATGGGGGAATCACAGACCCAAGTCATCCAGCTATGTGGGAAATAATAAACAGAATCATAATTAAAACCCAAACCAATTTAACTTCTGATTAGATTGGCTCAACCCTCTCCTAAGTGCCTAGCAGTAGAAAGTATTTCCAGATATAAATACTACTTTCTTCAATCCCCACCATATACCCACAATGTCTGGTATTCAATCAAAAATTATCAGACAAAACATAAACACAGACAAAACAATCTATTGTCAATAAACAAAGAAAGTGACACAGACACGACCCAGATTGGCAAGTATTTGAAAGAGTATTTAAAAAAAATTTTAAAAAAAGAAAGAGTATTTAAAATAACTAATGGTAGTCTATTAAAGGCTCTAATGGAAAAGGTAGACTAAATGCATAAACAGGTGGGAATTTCAGGATACACAAATTACAAGAATAAAATGGACATGCTCCAAGTAAAATATGGCTAAAAATGAAGAATGTCTTCAATGGGGTTTTCTTTTTTCTCTTTTTTTTTAAATGGGGCTTTCAATAGACTTAATGCAACCCAGGTGAGAACTGGTGAATTTGAAAGTAGGTCAATAGAAAATACACACGCTGAAACATGAAGAGAAATAAGAATGGAGAGAAAAAAGAGAGAGAGAGAAAGAAAGAATAGCAAAGAGAAACCATTATGCTTCAGATCCAAGATGTCTCCTAAACGTGCTGTGTGTTCAGAGGTGGGGCTTTTGGAAGGTGACAGACCCAAGGGGCGCCACCCTCCCCAGCAGATTCACCCCCAGATGAGTCTGGGGCCTGGCTGGAGGTGGTGGCTGTCCGGGTGGCCTGGAAGGGTGCATTCTCGTCCCCGGCCTTTCCCTCCACGCTCTGCTTCTTGGCCGCCATGATGTGAGCAGCTTTTTTCCACCAGACCCTTCACCGTGCTGTTCTTGGCTTGGAGCCAATCGAACAGAAACTGAATTTCCTGAAACTACGAGCCAAAATAAACCTCTCTCTCTTCAAGTTGTGGGTGGAAGGTGTTTGATCCCAGTGACAGAGAGGTGATAACAAAAAAAGAAAAGAATCCAAAAAGCGGTGGGACAATATCAAGCAAGCTGTATGAGCAATTGGAATTCCAAGAGGATAAGAATAAGTCAGAAGAAATATCTGAAGAAGTTTGTGGCTGAAAACTTTCCAGTATTAATTAAGTATAATAAATCACAAACCCAAGCCTAAAAGGCTTAAAAGACTCCAAATGGAATACATTCATTTTTCTGAAAACACATTTGTTTACCTAGAAATAACATACTGTAAATCAAAAATTAAAAATACTGAAGGCAGACAGAGGGGAAAAAAAAGATACATTGTGTACAGAGAAACAAAGATAAGAATGACGTCAGAAAAATGCAGGCCAGAAGACAATTGGTTTGAGATTTTTAAAGCAGAGAAAAACAAAAAGAGAAAGCTGTAAACCCAGAATATTCTAGCCGGTGAAAATATAGTCACTTAAAAAAAAATGGACACTAATACATTTCCTCAAAAATGAGGAAGAAATAAAGTATTTTCCAAACAAATCAAAGTCCAGAATGTATTACTCTCAACTAGTGCTTCAAGAAATAATAAGAAATAATAACATAAAAGAGCACTCGTTTAGTACACAGGAAGCCCTGGATCTATCACTGGCACCGTGCACACGCACATACACACACACGCGTGTGTGCACATATACAACTGAATAAAATAAGTTCTTCATGTATACGGAATGTGACATCGAATTAAAACTTGGATATATACCAAAAAGTAAAAAAGCACTTGAAATGTCATAAAGAAAGGCACGTATAGTTTTTCTTATTTCTGATTGCTCTAAAAGATAACTAAAGGGGCGGGGGATTTAGCTCAGTGGTAGAGTGCTTGCCTCACAAGCACAAGGCCCTGAGTTTGATCCTCAGCACCAAAAAAAAAAAGAAAGAAAGAAAGAAAGAAAGAAAGAAAGAAAGAGAGAGAGAGAGAGAGAGAGAGAGATGAAAGATAACTAAAGGAGTTGGCAAGATGGCAGGAAACAAGGTTAATATACAAAAGCCCATTGCTTTTCTATACTATATACCAGCAATGAATCAGTAGAAACCACAATGTAAAACACATTACCACTTACGTTGGAATCCCTCCACCAAAATTAAATACTTAGGTATAAATCTAACAAAAATGTTCAATATTTATATGATGAAAACTGTAAAACCAAGAAAACCATAAAATCTTGATGAAAGATATCAAAGAATTAACCACTTAACAAAATAAAAAAATTAACCACTTACCAGTCCAATTATTTAAATACAGGATGACAAAAAATTGCATTTTTTCCATTAATTTTTGTAAGATAATGGGAAATATAAAAATGATAATTTTATCAAATTTATTCAATACAAGAATTGACTGGTTGAAATGACATGTGCCCGAGCGACGCTCAGGATAGTCAGTATGTAAACAAACGTGCTGTGGGGTGAACTGTCATGTTAATAAATGGAAAGGTGATCCATTTTCACAGGTAAGAGGACTCAATATTGTCAAGGTGTCAGCTCTGCCCAAATTGTTCTATAAATTCATGGCAGTCCCAAGTCAAATCCCAGCAAGTTATTTTGTGGATATCAATGAACTGATTCTAATGTTTATATAAAGGAAGCAAAAAACTCAGACTAGCCAGCTCAGTATCAAAGAACAAAATCAGAAGACTGATGGTCACCAACTTGAAGGCTACAGTAATCGAGACACTGTGGTATGGATGAAAAAATGAACAATAAATCAATGGAACAGAGCAGAGAGCCAAGAAAGAGATCCCAGATAGAGTCAATGGCTGGGTGTGGCCAGCACATGCCTGTGATACCAGGACTGTGGGAGGCTGAGACAGGAGGATCACAAGTTCGAGGCCAGCCTGGGCTACATAGTGATTTCAAGACCAGCCTGAACTACGCAGGGAGACCTTGTCTCAAAAATTTAAAAAAAGCAAAACAAAAATAAAACAGCAATGAGATACTACTACACACCTATTAGAGCAGCCAGGACTTCAAATACCAACAAAAAAACAAATGCTGGGGAAGAAATAAAGCAAAAGGAGTTCTCGGCTGGGGATTTAGCTCAAGTGGTAGAGAGTTTGCCTAGCAAGCACAAGGCCCTGAGTTCAATCCCCAGCACCACCACCCCCACCCAAAAAAAGAAGCCATACCAAAGGAGTTCTTGCTTCTTACTGGTAGGACACAGACTGGTACAGCAAGATACTGTAATGGCTTCTTACAAAAAGTTATCTTACTAAACCAAACAATCTGGCAATAGCATTTGCCCAAACAAATTGAAAACATTGGTCCATATAAAAACCGTTCACATGCTTATAGCAGCTTTATTCCTCACTGGCAAGACCCGGGAGCAGCCAGAGTGCCCCTCGGGAGGTGAATGAATACATTAACTGGTATATCAAAAACTAGAAAAAAGTAGGTCAGGTGTGGGGGTGTACACCTGTAATCCCAGCACTCTGGGAGGCTGAGGCAGGACAGTTGCAAGTTTGAGCTCAACCTTGCCAATTTAACAACTTAGTGAGATCCAGTGTCAAAATAAAATAATAATAAAAAAGGACTGAGGATGTAGCTCAGTTTGAAGGTCCTGGGTTCAACCCCCAGTACCGCAGAAAGAAGGGAGAGGAAGGAATGGAAGGGGAAAGGCAGTGGGGAGGGTACCGGGCTGCGGGATAAACTGTGCCAATGTGGGTTCGTGGATCGCAAATTTGCCACTGTGGTAGGCTGTGGTGTGTGGGGCGAGGGGAACTATAGAAATTCCCTGTTCTTTCTGTTCAATTTTTCTGTAAACCTAAAATGTCTCTTTAAAAAAAAATTAGTCTATTAGAAAGAAATGACTGTTTAAAGAAAAAATAATAATAATGATTTTTTTTTTGGTAGTGGGGATTGAACCCAGGACCTTCTCACTGAGCTAGATCCCCACCCCTTTTTATTTTTTACTTTGAGACAGGGTCTCACTAAATTGCTAAATTGCCCAGGCTGGGCTCACACTTGCCATCCTCCTGCCTCAGCCTCCCAGAGTGCTGAGATGACAGTAGCAATGACTTGTATATTTATAGCATCTGTGAAAGCACAGGAAAAGTGTAGCATGCCAGCGTGGGTGGAGGAGGAGCTGAGACTATACTGTCGCACAAGGAGGTACCGTCCTATCTGAAGGCGCTCAAGAACCTCTCTCACATTGCTGAGTGGCATGTACGGTGACACAACCACTTTGGCACAGGGGTGGGCAGTTTAAAAATAAAACATACGCTCATGGTCAAAAATGAGGTTGTCAAGGATCCTAAAAATGCATCCCCTGGCCGAAGAAATGGCTAAGCTGGCAAAAGATGCCCAGCATGACTGCTTCGGAGTTCTGGCCTCTAACAGAAACCTTACAAGAACCAACTTGCTTAAGGAAGAAGAGGCCACATCTTAGCTAAGAGGTGTCTTGACTTTTGACCTCCCGTCCCCTGTCCGCCCTGCACCACCCAGAGCGGGCTTTGTCCTCCCCTGTGGATGGCCAGTGCCCAGGGGGCAATAGAGGACTCGTCGCACACATTTGCAATGAGCAATTTGTAAACAAATAGAAAAATGGAACGGAAATATAAATAGAAGAATAGAAAACCATTCTATTTGTAATGACGTGAGAAAGAATAACACCGGACTGAATTTTACAAAGGAAGTGTATGACTTGGTACACACACCTTTATTTCTTTCTTTAGAAGAGATAAAGACCTAAATAAATGGAAAAACACTCCATATTTGTGGGTTGTTAAGATGGGGGCATCCCCTCTCACTCATCCACACATTCAGCGTAACCACTATAAAAAAAATCTAACTGCTCTTTTGCAATGACTAGGTAAGCTTATCACCTAGTCATTGGTGACCAAAGACTAAACCAAACCCCAAATAGCCAAAACAGTCTTCATAAAGAAGAACCAAGTTGGTCAATTCATAATTTCCTGATTGTAAAACTTGCCTCAAAGCTACAGCCAGGCATGTGGTACAGGGCTGTAATGCCAGCACATTGGGAGGCTGAGGCAGGAGGATCTCAAGCTTGAGGTCATCCTGGACAACTTAGGGAGACTCTGTCTTTAAAAAAGGAGAGGGGCTGGGGCTGTAGCTCAGTGTGAAGATACTGGGTACAATCCTCAGCACTGGAAAAAAAATTTTGGGGGGTACTGTATCAGAATAGACAGTGAAATAGAATTGAAAACCTAAGAAATAAAGCCATTCACCTACTATTAATGAATGTTAACAAAGATGCCAAGATCATTCCATAGAGAAAGAATAGTGTCTTCAACAAATGGGACAACCAGACAGTTATGTGCACAAAATGAAGCTAACCTTTAACTGACACCATAATTGAAAATTAATCAAAGACCTAAAAACTGGGGTTGAGGATTTAGCTCAGTGGTTAGAGTGCTTGCCTTGTAAGCATGAGGCCCTGTTTGATCCCCAGCATGAAAACAAAACAAACAAAACAAAAAAACCTAAAAACTGTAAAACTCTTAGAAGAAAACACAGGGGTCAATCTTCATAACCTCGAATCTGGCAGTGGTTTCCCGATACAACACCAAAAACACAAGCAGCAACAAAAATAGACAATGTAAACATAGTCAAATTTAGAATTTATACATAAATGGCTCCCAAATTACAATGTTTTGACTTACAGTATTTCAATTTTACAGCAGTAGAAAAGCAACACACAGTCAGTAGAAACTGCACTTTGAATTTTGAAGCTTTATCTCCCCCAGGCTAGTGACCGGAGGTATGAGATTTGCTCACAGTGCAGGGCAGCCGCAGGGACAAGTCGCAGACACACGGTCACAGTGTAAGCGACCCACACTGTACACCATGCCATTTGGCTGAGCTATGATGTTCCGTAGCTTGGGTGTGTTAAATGTATCATTTGCTTATAATATTTTTGCTTTAACAATGGATTTATCCGGATGTAACCTTCTCGTATTGAGAGAAGCATCTGTATATTAAAGGACACTCTTGGGAAAGTAAAAGAAAATTTTTAAACTCTATAGAGTGAAAGAAAATAAATGCAGGTCACAGATTTGATAAGGATCTAGTATCCAGAAATGTAAGAATGCTCTCAACTCAATGACAAAAAGATAAACAACCCAATTAAAATATTGACAAAAGATTTTGACTAGATACTTCTCTAAGGAAAATATACAAGTGGCCAAAAAGCACATTTTTTAAAACCACACAGCATCATTAATCAATAGGAAAATTTATATCCAAGCCACACTGAGACACCAAATTCCACATATACAGGATGGTTATGATCAAAAAATAGAAAATAAATTTTGTTAAGCATGTAGAGAATTGGTTCCTTCCATATCATTGGTGGGAATATAAAATAGCGCACCCTCTATAAAACAAGTTTAGGGGCTGGGGATTTAGCTCAGTGGTTAGAGTGCTTGCCAAGCAAGCACAAAAGCCCTGAGTTTGATCCCTGGCACCAAAAACAAAAAGTTTGTCAGTTCATCAGAAAGCTAAACATGCAATTCCCTGTGACAAAGCAATTCCATCCCCAGGCATATACTCAAGAGAACCAAAAACTTGTACACAAATGTCGACAGCAGTACTATGCATAATTAACCCCTAAAACATGGAAGCAACCCAAACATCAACTGATGCATGGATTAAAAAATTGTGGTATATCCATACAATGGAATATTATTCAATCATGAAAAGGAATAAAAGTTTGTTACATCCTAAATTGTGGGTGAATCCTGAAAACATTATGCTAAGTGAAAAAAGCTTGACACAAAGGCCCCATACTGTATGATTCTATTAATGGGAAAAATCCAGAATAGGCAAATTAATGGAGACAGAAAATAGATTAGCAGTTGCCAGAGACTGGAAAATGGAAGATTGGTGAATGACTGCATAGTGGATATTGTTCCCTTTTGGAGTGAGGAAAACATTATGAAATTAGAGAGCGGTGATGGTTGCACAATATTGTGAATATACTAAATGCCACTGAATTTTACACTTTAAAATGGCTAAAGTGGTCAATTTTACATTATGACAATAAAAAAGCTATCAATAACAAAGTGAAGGCTGAGGCAGGAGGATTGCGATTTTGAGTCCTGCCTGGAGAACCTAGTGAGATCCTGTCTCAGAATGAAGAATAAATTTTTTAAAAGGGCTGGGAATGTAGTTTAGCACGAAGGTCCTGGGTCCAATCACCAGTACAAAACAGAGGGAAAGAAGGAAGGAAGGCTGGCTGTGGTCCCACAGGCATGTAATCCCAGCACTTGGGAGGCTGAGGCAGGAAAATCACTATGAGTTCAAGTCCAGCCTGGATTACATAGAAAGACCCTATCTCAGGGGGAAAAAAAAAAAGGAAGGAAATGAGTACATAAGACACAGACATGGAATAAAATATTCATAAATTATACATCTGATAAAGGACTTGTATCCAACATATATAGACAATTTCTACAAATCAATAACAAAAAATGAACAAACCAATTATTTACAAAAGGCAAAACATCTAGACAAGAGACACTTCTCAAGTGAAGTCATGTAAATGCAAATGAGCTCAGCATAATTAGCAGGAAAATACAAATTTAAAATCACAATGAGAGACTACTATATATCTATTAGAATAGTCAAACTAAAAAGTAAATTACTGTATGTTTCTACTCTGATAGATGAAACATGAAAGCCTATCAATGCTATATGTTGGTGGGAATGTGGAAGAAATATCCATTGTTTTTCAGAGAGTAAAATAATATGGACACTGAGAAAAGTTTTGGCAGTTCCTTGTTTAGTTAAACAAATGCTTTTCTTATCATCCAGCTATTCCATTCCTATTTTGTTACTCTAGAGAATAGTCTCAAATAATAAAAATGTCCCCTTTTGTGTGGGGGATACTGAGGATCAGACTAAATTACCTCCCCCTCAAAGGCACTATGTCTAAACACCATCGCCTTGGGTGTCGGGCTTCAACATATAAATTTCAGGGGGACATACACATTCCATCCACAACACCAAACAAGGCAGAGAACATTCTGTAGCTCAGTGGTAGAGTGTTTGCCTGGCATGTGAAGGCCACTTCTGGGTTTATGGATGGTGGCCATTTTGCTGTGTCCTCTCTGATGAATTCATGAGAGTGGGTCCTCCATGGTGGGATGGCATTAATGTCCTTATAAGAGAGGAAGAGACACCAAAAAAGACATTCTCTCTCTCTCTTTCTTTCTCTCACCCTGTGTGAAGGCACACCAAGATGGCTGCCATCCATAACCAGGAAGTGGCCCTCACCAGGAACCAAGTCTTCCAGCACCTTGTTGTTGGACATCTCAGCCTTTGGAACTGTGAGAAATAAAAGTCTGTTGTTTATCCCACCCTACCTGTGGTTTTTTTGTTGTGGCCAAAGTCATTGGACCTTGGTTAACATAAGCGCATGCATTGTCCAAACTCATCAAACGACACCCTTAAGATTTGTACATTTTAAATTTTACCTTAAGGAACCATAAAGCAATATTGAATTTTAGTTATAGGTCTGCCCGTTACAGTGGTACAAGTTACTAATCCTCAAACTGTTTTCTTGTTATTCTAGGCTTGAACAAGTGGTGCAAAATGGGAGCCAGATTTCCCATGGTCGGAGAAAGTACTCATGGAAAGAGGAAGTCTAGACATACACGAGGTTGTTGAGTTGGAATTGGACGCGTCGATATGGACTTAGAGGTGCGTGTGTGTGCAGTGTGTAGAGGGAGAGAATATGATGTGGAGAGAATTTAAGCAGGTGGGGAATCTAGGTTAAAAACATTTACAAAGGAGTTCCTGCTACTAGTCCTGTGACTTTTCTGTTCAGTTCAAAATCGTTTTTAAAATGTTTCCAAAAAATGAAAATAACTAAATAAAGCAAAGTGAGTTGGCAAAGCGGGCCTGCAGGGATCAGAGAGCAGGGGTGCGTTGGCCAGGCGCGTCTGCCACACCAGGCATGCAAGCACGCAACCCTCGCACCGCCGTCCCCTCCCGGTGGCGGGGGCGCCACGTGGATTCTCCCTTTGGAAGAGGCAGCCGCGCCTGGCAGCAAGAAAAGAGGTCGGGCCTGAAGCCAGGGTACCTGGCTGTGGAGGAGGAGGAGGGTGGCCCTGTCCACACCACCCGGGGGCCAGGATCTCCGGCCACTTTGTTTTCGCCACTCTAGCCCGTGCCAAAGCCAGGATGGCCCTGGCCAGTGTCTCAAAGACCCGCGGTGGCCCCCGGGGGTTTCCACTTTCCAAGAATTCCTCTCCACCCGTACTGTCGGCTCTCGGCCCGGCAGTCTCTCAGCACTCGGCCCGGTTTGTCCCCACGCCAGCCAGCAGAGAGCTTGTGTGTGATTTTCCAGCCCGAGGTATCTCCTTTCCCTTAGAAGCTTCAGTTCCCAGCCCGCTCTGCCCCCAGCCGCAAGGGCAGCACCAGCCCAGGATCCAACCTGCAGGGCGGAGGCACAGTCCAGTGGCCGTGACTCAGGTCTCCCCAATTCACCTGCCACCCCATCTGCCCACACCCAGCTGTCTACACCAAAATCTCAGGACACCACTTTCCTGGGCCCCTGATTCCTCCACTCATCTCACACCTTCTTATGGAGTATTCTGGATAGGCCAAGCACACACAGAGCAGAACCGCCATTCCAAACACACAGGAATTTGTGACTGTGCACAGGGAGACCCCTCTGTGGCCAAGAAGGTAGAGGAGACTCCCATTTCCCAGGCTGAAAGAGAGGGGAAACCAGTGTCAGAGGGAATGGGAAGTGCAAAGGCCCTGAGGCCATCTCAAAGGCAATGCTTGGTGAAGATCAACGCGGTTGGTTGGCAAAGACACACGGGCAGAGCCTTGTAGGCCAAAGCAAGAATTGTTTTCTTCCAGGAACCACCGAAGTTTTAAGCCTTGGGGTGACGCGAGTACATCTGTGTTTGAGAGATGCCCTGACTAGAGAAGAGTGGACCCACAGCAGGTGGCCACCTGCCTGGTGACACTTACCAGACGGTCTGAGCCAGGCCACCTCTACCCTTTCGGGGGACCCAACCCATGGGAGAAGCTTATGCTTCAGTCTCCCTACCAAGCACTACTGTTCTGTGGGTAGACTCCACCAGCCCACTCTTTAAAAAGTGCTTCCCTAAGACACAATTCACACACCATAAAAATCACTCATTTAAAATGTCCAATTCGATGTTTTTTAGTGCACTCACAGATGGGTGTAGCCACTGGCACAGACCATTTTAGAACATTCTCATCGCCTCACAAAGAAACCCATAGAGCTGGGCGTGGTGCTGCACGCCTCTGATCCCAGCACTCTGGGAGGCAGAGGCAGGAGGATCGTGCAAGTCCAAAACTAACCTGGGCATTTTAGCAATTTAATGAGATCCTGGCTGAAAATAAAAAAATAAAGGGCTGTGGATGGAGCTCAGTGCGAGGGCCCTGGCTTCAATCTCTAATACCACAAAAAGAAAAAAAGAAAAGAAACTCTGTAGGCTTTCAGTTTCCCCACCCTCAGCCTCCACCAGCCGGAAGCAAACACTCGTCCTCCTGCTGCCGCTCTGAGATGTGCGCCCCGCCGCCCTGTCACTGGGGGTGACCCCACCAGGGCCTGGGTGCCCTCTGAGCCTGCATGTCCATCGCGGGCTGCAGCGCCCAGGACCACCCCGAGGACGGCCTGGGATGCCAGCTCCGTCCTCCCCTGGCTTCTGGCACAGGCTCAGCAGCCAGCAGCTCCTCCAACCAGCTGTGCACCATCCTGCCCTGGGCAGCTCTCAGAAACTCAAAACCTCCCTCAGCCCAGGTCCCACTCCCAGCATCCTCCCTGATTTCCCAGAGGCCCTTGGGGCAGAGGCAGGGAGTCTGGTCTGGAGCGGCAGACCTTCCCTGTCCCAGCCCCAGAGGGAGGCCCGAGACTCAGGCCTGAGTGAAACACAGAGAAAGGGGGAAGTGAGAGAAGCCACAAGAGGCAGACTGTGGAGGTGGAAGTGGAGGTGCTGCCTTCAAGAACGAGGGTCCTGTGGGGCAGAATGCACCACAGCAACTGGTTCAGGGATGGGCCCTGGTCCCCACCGGGACGTTAGTCTCCTCTCAGATCTAAGCGGTCGGTTTCGCTCCTGTTTGTTTTTGCAGTACCAGAATTGAACCCAGAACTGAACCCAGAACCCTCACACAAGCTGCATCCCCAGCCCTCTCTTAATTTTTTAGAGACAGGGTCTCTCTAAATTGTTAAATTGAGACAGGAGGATTGCTCCAAGTTGCGATCCTCCTGTCTCAGCCTCCCAGAGTGCTGGGATTACAGAAGTGTGCCACCAACTCCGCGCTCTCTTTGTTTTGGGTTGAGGCTTGTCTGGACAATGCCTGGGGCTGCCTCAAACCAGCCTTCCCAGCTCCCGGGCTGAACTCAAGGATCGGAAACCAACACACGTTGGGGTAACGGGAGGGGAGCTGAAGGCCGGAGAGAGAAACCTGGTGATGTAAGTTTCACCGTAAAATCTGGCCGCACTCTTGGACTTCCCAGCCGCCCAGGCCTACAAATTCCCCGCTTGGCCTAAGAGTTAAACTGAGTGCAGTCCCCTGGGACCGCCATTCGCTGAGCGTCTCTCCCGTGCCCGGCAAGCCGCCGTTTGTGTCCCTGGTGGGGATGTCCTGACCCTCCTGATGGCCCACCAGACTTCATTCTCGGGAGATGGACAGCTCTTGGGCTACCGGATGCTGAGACAGCCCTAAACACCAGCTGACACCTGCAACCACGGGAAAGTCCAGGCAGCACTATTTTTTTTAAATTTTGCTTTATTTTGGCGCTAAGGATTTGAACCCAGAGCCTTGCTCATGCTAAGCACACTTTACCCCCGAGCGACAGCCCCAGCCCAGCAGACCTCAGCAGACCTCAACTCAGGAAAGGTGACACGTACTCCATGTCCCTCCTGGGGACACCGCTTCTCCTGAGGTCGCTTTTGCTTGACTTCTGCCCTTTCCTGTCCTGCGTCCTCTGAGAACACCTCCCGAATAAGTCATCTGCACAAAAATGTGCATGTCAGGGTCTACTTGTGAGGAACCTGGCTGCGAATGACTATCAGAGCTGAGTCTCCCGCCTCGACTCTGCCTTGAGCTTCGCTTGCATACAGCCAGCTCCCTCCGGCCCTGCTCGCTCACAGGCCCACCTCGAGCCCCACGAGCCCCGGACGGAGGTCATCTTTTCTGTACCAAGCCTTCTTCTTACCCTCATTCCCTGTCCTAGCGCTTTCCCTTTGCTGGGACAAAACACCAACACTCACAACTTAACTACAGCAGGAGAGGTTTATGTCAGCTCACAGTTTCAATCCACAGCCGGCTGGCTCCAAGGCAGCGACAGGATGGCAGAGAGGCCTGGCGGAGGATGGCCGCTCGACCCACAGCAGCCAGGAAGCAGAGAGAGAAGGGAGGAGCCGGGAACAAGAATCCACCCTTCCGGGTCACACCCCTGTGACCACCTCCAACCAGGCCCCAAATCCTAACAGCGCATTCAACTCCGAACACATCTGTGAGTGAATCACTGGTGAGTATGGCACCTGTGATCCAGTCGCCCTCCACACCCATGAGACTTTGGGGGGATGGTTTAGATCTAACCTATAACATTTTCCTATCCACCCCATCTTCTGGTCCCCAAATGTGAAGCCTGTCCTCAGCCACCTTGTAGCGGCTTGGCTTTGGTGTGTCTGTCCCCCAAGGCTTCTAGGTGTTGGAAGCTGGGTCCTCTGCATGGCACTACTGAGATGCTGTGGTGCCTTTAAGAGGCGGAGCCAAGCAGGAGGTAGATAGGTGACTGGGCTGCTGCCCTGGGAGGGGGGAATGTAGTTCTCAGGGGACCCTGATGGTTCTGACAAGAGGGTTGTTATAAAAGGATCAGACTGGTTCCTTGGGATGAGCTTGTAGCCGAGGGGTAGAATACCTGCCTAGCATGTGTGAGGCCCTGGGTTCAATCCCCAGCACTGAAAAAGAAAAAGCGCCCCCCCTTCCCACACTCTCTGCCTGCCTGTAGCACAGTATGATCTTTCTGTGTCATACACATTGCTTCCATGATGTGATGTTGTCAAAGAGGTTTAAGCAATAGGGTTGCCTGATCTTGGACTTTCACCCTCCAAAACTATGAGCTGAATAAACCTCTTTTCTTTACAAACTATCTAGGCTCAGGCATTTTGTGACAGTAATCAAAAACAGACTAATACACACCTTACATCACCATCCACCTTCAGCTTCCATCCACCAGTCATGCAGCCCTCCACCTCCTTCTGTGGCTCCCTATTTCCCTCAACAGAACGAATTCTTTAGCTTGGGGTTTGAGGTCCTCTGGGATCTGACCAGTGCCTGCTCTGAGCCTTCTTTTGGCTGGCGCAGGAAGGGAGGTGACACAGCCCCACCCCTGTCTGGGCGTGCCACTCCAGAAGACATTGTGCCCCATGTCCCAGCCTCTCTGCTGCTCTCCACCACACCAGACAGCCTTTCTGCTTGGTTTTCAAAAGTGAATTTTCATAATTCCATATCCTAGGACTCTCTGGCCCTCTGACTTGCTCTCGATTGCTGTGCTGTTTACCAGTGGGTGTTTATATTTTGACGGTTTCTAGCCGACTCTGGGTAATCCAAAGTTTCAATTGCTTTCTGCTTTCAGCGATCAGATGTGTCCTTTCGTGTCCTCTGGCTGTGTCTCCTTGGACGTCCTCTCAGGGCCTGCATGTCTGGCAACTGGCTTCCTGGTAACTTCCTCAAGCCATCTGGATGTCTTCAGCCTGGGATCGGGGCCGGAAATCACTCCACAGGGCCCCGCTGCCACCTCCCTGCCGGCGCTCCTGTGGGCCATTGGAGCCCTGGGGGACAGCACTCCTGGGCCTGCGCCCGCAGACACACCCACAGGCCCCACCCGGGGAGGCCCAGCCACCCGGCACAGCAGGAAGAAGCGGTCATCTCTGGAGGAACCCGACATCCAACCAGAAACAAAAAGTAGCAACAGGACCCGGCGCTTTTTATAGTTTCCGAAGTGCTCTCGCGTGCCTGAGTGGCATTTGTGCCCCCTTCTGAAGTCGGAGAAGCTGGTGCGAGTGTGACAGTCCCAGTGGCACCACAGTGGCAGGGCGCGGGCTCAAGCTCAGATCTTTGGCCCCAAGCGCCGCGCTCTTTCTGGAGTTGACATGAAGGGTGCACAAAAGATGCTCTCTCTGACTCCCGTGAGGAACCCAAGAGGACCCTGCCTCCCAGGGTCCCGGGGCCAAGGAGGTGGTCTAGGGGGCCCAGATGGACCCTCTGGGGGCCTCCTCCCTCCTGGCCCAACAGGGAGGGGGTCCCTCTGCTCCCAATTTCACCAACCAGGAGACTGAGGTCAGAGATGCGGACCCAGGCCATGGAGGAGAGGAGACGGGGTGTGAACTCGCGGGGCTGGGAGAAAGCGGCCAGTCAGTGTTGCTCAGGTGCCAGCCAGCAGAGCACTGGGGGCAGAGAGGATACTTGTTGGAGGGCGCAGGAAGGGGACCCGGACAAAGGGGACAGAGGAGGCCTTGCCCTTGAGGCTGTGGGGCAGGGACAGCGCAGATGCAGGGCAGCTGCAGGCCGTTGGCCGCACAATGGGGACTGTGGTCCTGGCTGTCCTTCCAGCCGTGGCTTTGGCTGGCCCTTTCTGCAGCCTCCCTGATCAACGGAGAGGACAGACAGACAGACAGACAAGGCTTTGCAGAGTTGCAGAGCCGCTCAGATGGCTGAGAGCAAGAGGCCACCCTGCCCCGCCGCCGCACTGTCCTGTTTGGTTCTGCCGAGTTCCTGTTCATGTTCCGTTTGGTGTTTGGCCCGTGTGGGCCTGGGGGAAGGGCAGGGAGGGTGGTTTATTTCCAATTGGTTTCAGGAGGCCACAGTCTGTTTTTCCAAACCAAAGTGGAGCCGGTCTGCATTAGGGAAGAGGCGTGAAATCCACCCTAAGAGGCTCCGCGTGTGTCTCTGGGATCCGGCTGGTCCTCCCCACCCCCACCTCACGGCTGGGTGCTGTCCCTGGACCGGGGAGGGCTTCTCTGCAGGCCACCCAGGCCCACAGAGGGGCACCAGCCGCCATTCCCACCACATTTGACATCTTGGGAGGCAGCTGGACCTTCCTGGGCTTGTGATACCCACTCCCCCTCTTCCAGGAAGCCCGCCCTGACCACCACCCCTGAGGGGTCTCCCAGGCCGGCCTCCCTGTGGCCTGAGCTCTGGACAACATGGTGGCCGATTCCTGCTGGGCCAGACCCCGTGTGACACCTGCCACATTTTAGGGTATGCTATCCGTCTTCTTCTATGGTACTTCTGATAGGTCATCTATCATTTTTTTAATTGTTTATTCAGCAGTTAAGTAAGTGGTTATTGGGGTGTTCCCAGGAGCATGGGGCTTCTAGGAACAGGAAGTAGTTTATATCCTGTCTTGTCCCTCCTCCCCGGCCAGGCTCACAGGCTGGTAGGGAAGCCAGCAGCTAAACAGATGTTTATGTTAAAAAGGGCCATTGTCACAACAAAGAGAGGGGACCTGAGGGTTAGAGAAAGCTTCCCAGAGGAGGCGGTTTGTAAGCTGGGCCTGAAGGAAAGGTCTGAGTCCCCAGGGTGGACAGAGAGGGCCAGAAGCCCCACCAGGGTGCTGAGTAACTAAGGCCCAACATCAAGGGTGACAGACACTCGGTGAGCATCTACGAGGTCCCTGGAGCTACATGAATGCTTCGCTTACATTAACAAATTTAATGATCACAAGTATGGTACGGGATGAGACGGGTGCCATCATTACCATCTCCATTTTATAGAGGAGGCAACAGAAGCACAGAGCAGTTAGGCAACCAGCCTAAGGTCACACAGCCAGCCAGCTTCGTAGCTGAAAATGCTGGCTTCAGACAGTCTGGCTCTGGAGCTTGTTTCTTACACACGATAAGGTTCTGCTTCTCTGGGATGGATTACTGCCTTTCTTCCAGGGGCTCATGGATGGGTTTCAGCACAAAAATTCAACATTCCCAACTCAAATGATTGACATCATCCCTCCCCCTCCAAAAAGTCCTGCCAATCTTGTTCTCTTATTTCTTTCCCGGCCTCCTTTTCTCTCCTAGTAGGGTCTGTCTCTCGGGGTCCCCCAGGGGTCCCCGCACTTGTGGCCCTTCTAGAGGAGGCCCCGGCCCCAGCCACCCTTGCTGGACACCCCAGGCTACATCACGAGTCACCTGAGCTGCCAAACGCCCAGAGGCCGGCCAAGCGGCGAGCCCGAATGTGACATTTTCCAACCGAGCCCAGCCGCCCTAGGAAAGATGAGCTCACCCAAGGTCTCTCCTGCGTCTCATGGGCTCTGAACTCCAACCAGCGCAGCCGAGCCACTTCCAAATCTCTAACTCGAAAAACCTGTGTGCGAGCCCCAGCTGGGAGCGTGTCCGCCACGCACGGTCGGCGCCCAGGAATGGCACCGAGGCTCGGCGGCGGCCCGCGCCCAACCGCACGGCTGCACGCGTGGCCTCGCCAAGGCAGACGTGGCCAGGGCCGGCTCTGGGGACCTTGTCTGGAGCCACGAGCCGAGCTGACCCCGAAGGTGAGGCTGGAGGTCTGGAGGCCCACGGGGAGGCCGGCAAAAGTGTGTCGGAGCTGGGCCTTGTGTGTCTCATCCAGCTGAGTTGCTGGAGAGAAGCAGGGGACCAGGCCTGCATGATGGAGGGGCCCTGGATGTGGGCAGAGCAGGACAGAGGACCTGGGAGGCAATGGAGAGGATGGTGGGAGGTGTGGGCCACCGTGTGGAAATGGCACCCAAGCAGCTGGTGGCTGGTGGCTGGCCCACTCCGGGAAGGAAGGCAGGGCTGGACGCCATCATCCCTGGACAGAGAGTCAAAGCCTTGGAAAGGGATCAGATGATCGAGGCGGAGGACCAAACGTCCAACGGGAGACAGGGGCTGAGAGAACCCAGCAAGACAAGGCCGTGGAATTCCCGTGAAGCGTGGGGTTCAGGAAGCAGGTGGAATCGCAGAGGTGTGGACGATTCAGCCACTGGCCAGCCGCGATGGACGTCACCCTCTGCTGCTCTCCCCTCTCCAGACTGAGGGCGAGAGGTGGGAATGAAAGTTCCAGCCCTGTATGCGGGTCCAGGTCAGATCCTGTAGCTCTCCACATGCCGGCCACCAGTCGTGTCCTTAGCACGCTGGGGTGCTATTGTCTCCCTGGAAATTCTAAGAACCGCAGGGTCTGATACCAGGTACCAGGGACGTGATCTTCCTGTATGGTTATGGGGGCCACACCAGAGTTCAGGCCAAGTGAACACAGGGGAAAGGCTGAGGGGTGTCGAGAGAGGACATCTCTGAATGGCACAGAATTCTGTCCTGAATGTACGCCAGAGAGAAAGACACGAATCCATCGTAGCCACCAAATGAACATGTGGGAATGTTCACAGCTGTCCACAACAGCTACACACTAGAGACAAAGCCAGACATGGCGGTACACGCCTCTAATCCCAGCACTCTTGGGAGGCTGAGGCAGGAGGACCACAAGTTTGGCTAAACTTGGGCAGTTTAGCAAGAACTTGTCTCAAAATTTAAAAAATTAAAGCAGGGTGTCAGGGTTGGGGATTTTGCTCAGTGGTACAGCGCTTGCCTAGCAAGTGCGTGGCCCTGAGTTCAATCCCCAGCAACAACCCCCCTCAAAAAAAAAAAAAAAAAGTGGGATGTGATGGCATGGGCCTGGAATCCCAGCACTCAGGAGGCTGAGGCAGTAGGATCACTGCAAGTTCAAGGCCAGCCTGGGCTACATAGTGAGACCCTGCCTCAAAAAACCTAAAATAAATAAAAAATTTAAAAAGGGGTACAGATGTAGCTCAGTGCAAAGGCCCTGAGTTCAATCCCTAGTGCTGCAAAAATAAAAACAAAAAGAAGTGACCCAATTGTCCACCAATTGATGAAGAGATGACAAATCGCAGTGTGTCCACTTGCAGGAATTGTCACAGTGACGAGGAAGATATGGACAGCTCTGCCCGGTGACGTGGCCGAATCCCACTGAGTGCGCACCCTGGCTCAGAACTGAGCCGTAAAGACCTGGACAGGACCCAGTGTGTTTCTTTCTGGTTCTAGGCCAATAAGGACCCTCCCTGTCAGGTCACCACAGCCGCTGAGGTGACAGAACAGGGCTCTTAGGGGCCACACCAGCAAGAGAGACCCGCATTACACAGACAGTTTGGAAAGCTCACTCATAAATGGGTGACTAGGGCCATCGAAACTCATTACAAGCAAACTCTTGGGAGGAGAAAAACTGATCTCCAGAGAGACTATACCAGAATATATAAAACGTCCAGTTTCCAGCCAAAAAATGATCATGTACACCAAAGAACCCCAAGAAAGTATGGCCCACTCGTGGGGAAAATAAAAGAGACACCATCCCTATGACGTGCAGAAGTCGCATTCACATTCGTCATGTCAGGTATTAAATCACCTGGAGGGATTTAAATTCTGCCGAAGGGCGCGTGTGGGCCCGTTCGAGATAAAGGACTCGCGCATCCACAGGCTCAGTGTCTGGGGATCCTGGAACGAACCCCTCAAACATTTCAGGCAGCTGTAACCTGCACTCGCTCTGGATGCATCTGGACGGTTCTCGAGCCCACACGTGGAGGGCTGGGTCCCCAGCTCCACGCTCCTGCGACGCCGATCTTCAGGCCACGGGGTCTGCCCTTGAAGGGACAGTGCGACCCTGGCCCCTTCCCCTTCCGCTCTCACCTCCCACCGGCGAAGGGAGGGGTCCGTTCGGCCACGCACGCCAGCCGCAATCTGGTCACAGCTCCAAAGCAACCGGGACAAAGAATCGTGGAGCCAAATCGACCTTTTGTCTCCATAAATTCTCTCAGGTGTTCAGGATAGTAACAGAAAGCGGGCTGGCATTGGAATGCAAAACTGCAGGGTCACCTTAGCAAACATTCCGGCAAGTGACTTGCAAAGTTAGGCACACACTTACTGTAGGGACCCAGTGGCCACTTCTAAATGTATACTGAAGAGGGCTGGGGATTTAGCTCAGTGATTAGAGTGCTTGCCTTGCAAGCACAAGGCCCTGAGTTCGATCCCCGGCACCACCAAAAAAAAAAAAAAAAAAAAAAAAAAATGTATACTGAAGAGCAATAGAACCACACGTCTGCATGCAAAGATTCTAACACGCGTGCTCACACAGCTTAAATCGGAGCAGCCGAAACCTGGAAATTGCTCTGATGTCCAACCGCAGGTAGCTGTCTGAACAGATGATGGTAGAACGAGGTGAAGGAGTACTACTCAGCAACGAAAAAGAATGAACTACTGAAGCCCTCAGCAATATGCTGAGTCTAGGAAGCCTTATCAAAAGGGGTGCATCTTCTCATAGGAAGCTCTTAAAGAGGCAAAAGTGATCGATATTGATAGAAGGTCAGTAGGGGCCTGGAGCTGCCCTGCAAAAGAATAGGAAGGGGCTTTCGAGGGGGTGAAAATGTCCTGCCTCTTGGTGGAGGTGGTGGTCACATCCCTGTCAAAATCTATGGAACTTACAATGGGTGCAGTATATTGTGCGCAATGAAAGCTCAGTAAAGTCTTGTGGGGTTGGCTATTTTGTTTGCTTTTTTTCAAACAAGTTCTGTCTGGGTTGCAAAATAGACCAGGCTGGGTTTGAATTTCCAATATCCTCCTGCCTCAGCCTCTCAAAGTGTTAGGATTATAGGTGTGTGCCATTGTGCCCAATTTAAAGTTTTTGTTTGTTTTCAGGAGTTGTTTTTGTTTTGTTTGTTTGTTTGGTTGGTTGGTTTTTTGAGACAGGATTTCGCTATATAGTTCAGGCTGGCCTTGGGTACATCACGTAGCCCACATTGGCCTCAAACTAAAAGGATTCTCCTGCCTCAGCCTCCCAAGCACTGGGATTAGAGGTATGTGCCGCTACACCTGCCGAAGCTGTTTTTTGAAATCAATTACTTTTTAAAATAAGAGTCAGCAGGGGAGCAAGTGGAGTTCAGGCCATGTGTGAAGCCACATGTGAATTGCAAAATACTCTTGAAGACCTTCCTAACCTACAGATGCCTGGGACCCTGTTCCTAACCTTCTACCCTCAACAGTCCCCTACACCTAAGGGCCTTGAGAGTAAAGAAGTGGGATCGCCCAATCATTCATTCATTCAACAAACATTTGGAGAGATCCAACTGTGTTTTTTCCACAAGACAGCAGAAAATGGATGCAGTCTATTGTGTGTAAATGAAAGTCCCTCCCAGCAGGGACTTTCTGAAAGCAGAAAAGTCCCTCCCGGCTCATAAATTTGAGTTCAGCCTGGACAGTTTAGCAACTTATCAGGACACTGTCTCAAAAATAAATAAACAAGCAAACAAACAAAAATGGTCTGGGGCTCTAGCTCCATGCAAAGACCCTGGGCTCACTCTCCAATTCTGCAAAACAAAACAAAACAAAAACCATTGATTCTATTGGCCTCCATATTCTAGATCTCTGAAACTGTGCATTATAAACATTTGAGATTTTAAAAATTGTGTCAGTACTGAACATGCATATGACCTTTTTTCTTGTCATTATTCCCTAAACAAAGTAGTCTGAGGGCTAGTTTCATTGTAGTATTTTGAGTAATCCAGAGATAATTTAAAATAAATGAGAAGACATGTACAGTTACACACAAATACTACAGCATTTCCTATAAGGAACCCGAGCATGCTCAGATCTGGGTATCCCAGGGAGTTAGTGGCCCACGTGCCAGGGCCTCTCGGATGCCAGGGGATGACGGCGTAGGCCAGTCTTTTCTTCAGTGACACCAACAGCACCTCTGACACTCAGTAGTCAACAGGCTGCCATGCGGGACAGCGCAGATCTAGAAGTGCCACCGTCCAGCCCAGAGTGCAGCCTCCTCCTGGGGTCCCCACCTTCCCTGCGAGAACACAGAGACTCGGAGAGTTGCTCCCCAAGGGCTGCAGCTGCTGAGGGACTGTGCTGGCCCCTGGTACCAGGCTCTGGGGCTGACATGGGGACCCTAAAAACTGGGGCCCAGGCCAGAGAGGGCGGCACCTCCCAGCGAGGGCTTTTCCAGGTCCCGCTGTGGGAGACAAGTCCCCCTTTCCTGGTGGGCATCCGGCTTCATGGAGAGGGTGCTGGGCACAGTGACAGGATGTGGGGGATGTTCTGGGACAGGGGTTCGGAGCACCTCGCCCTTGCCCCCGCATTCCCTCACTCCCTGGAGCCTCCCGAGCAGGCTGGCCGGGTGGCAGTTGGAGAGCTCAGAGCCACGAGCGTCCTCCCCAGGGCACTGTCAAAATTAAATTAACATTTTTTCCATTTTCCCTTTATTGCAAACATATTGAACGCTGTTGCACAAACCCAACTCTGCCGACTCCCTCGCCCGTTGGTCTCTCAGCCTGGACTTCCAGGCCAGGCCTGGTAGAGGGTGGCAAAGCTAGTCTCACGCTCCCTTCCTGGGCCCCAAGACCCTGTGGTCCCCAGAGACAGAGCAAGTGGCAGGTGTCTGATTCCCTGGCTCTATTCCTCCCTTCCCCAGCTGCCAGCCCTTCTGGCTCCCAGGCCCGCACGCTCCCTGGCCTCTCTCATGGGGTCAGAAATCCCAGAGGACACCAAGTTCCCACACCCACCAGCCATCGGGCCTGCAGAAACGTGTTCAGAACTCAGACCTCAGGACAGCTGGCACAGCACAAGTCCCGAGAGAGGGGACAAGACCTGCAGAGACCTGGGGAATCGGGCGCCGCTAAACTCTGAGTCCCCAGCCCAGCGGGGCCACAGTAGGGCAGGAGTGTTGCGCAATGAGGTAAGCACCCAGGCGGCAGGAGCACAAGAAAGATCCTGGAGGTCTTCCCCATGGAGGCAGCCTCTGAGTTGGGCAGACGGGGGGGAGAACAGAGAAGGGAAGGAGGAAGGGTGGATGAAACCTAAGTGGGGGTGCTGGCCCGGAAAGGCAGTCAAGGCCTGGTGGGTAGGAGGGAGCCGGTGCAGGGTGCTGGGCTCGGGAGCCGCAAGGTGAGGTTGGCATTTGAAGGCGCTCCCTGAGGATCCTACTGGACGGCCAGGTGGGGGAGCTGAGCCCGGAGAGGTGGGTGTTGCCGAGATCCAGGCCAAAGAGGACAGATTCAGAATGAAGGCACAGGGCTGGGGTGGAGCTCAGGAGGGAGCCCTTGCCCAGTGTGCTGGAGGCCCCAAGTTCCAGCCCTGCAAACACAAATGAGCAAAGAGACAAGGCAACAGCAGTGGGGAGAATGAAGCCAGGGGGTGGCATGCATGGGCCTTGGTAAGCAGCAGGGACGAAGACAGGGATGGGGGAGCGGGAAGAGTCTCATGGGTGACTGAGTCTCCGTCTGGGCACTCGGGTAGGTGCTGGAAGGGGCAGCAGAGGGTGGAGACTTGGGCCTGAGCCTGGGGGCCTGGGTGGGTTCAATATGCCGGCTTTGTACTGCCGGTCTGGAGCCCTGGTGGGACTTGCCTAGCAATCTGGGCACACAGAGCCACGGGATGCAGAGGTAGCCCAGACCGAAAAGAGAGAGGGTCTGGGGAAGTGGGGGGCTGGCCAGGTGGGGATGCGGCTCTGTGAAGAAACCGCTGTGGACCACAGAGCTGGGCAGGGCAGCCCCTGGAGAGGCAACAAAGGGCAGTAAGTGCCCAGGGCCGGGGGCTATCGGCAGGCACAGGAGAGCAGGGGCAGCTGCCACAGGAGGCCACTGTGTTGTGGGGACATCCGGCCCTGGGTCAATGGTTTCTGAATGAATGATCAGGCATCGCCACCTCCATGACAGGGGACAGGGGACAGGGAAGGGCAGGGAGGGAGGGCCTAGCTCTGCAGGCGGGGAGGCCAGATGGGGTCGGGGTCTCTTATGTGCCTGCCAGAGGGGACAGAAGGAGGTCTCCACCCTACCACGCTCCAGCCTGTCTGCTCAGCGGACACCTGTCCTGCCCCTCTCCGCTTCCTCCCGGGTCACTGTCACAGGGTGGGACCGGGGCAGAGCCAGAGCTGAGGCCTGGGTTCGAGCCCAGTCCCACCTCGGACTCAGGCCCGCCTCTCTGCCATCCCGGGGCCCCCACTCCCCACCTCTAGAGGGAGCCTTGGCCTCCACGTGCTGCATTCCTGGACTGGGGGACTCAGAAAAGCTGGTCCTGGTTGATTCCAGGATCCTAAAACTCTGTAACATGATTTCTGTGTTGCCGCCAGGGATGAGTCCAGCAGACGGTCTCTCCCCTTGAAACTGCTGTCTGCCTGTCCCTGCCGCCGCCAGCCTGCTGCCCCCTCTCCCCGCAGCTCCGGGCACAGCCAGCCTCGAACACATCCCGAGCGAGCGCTTGGCAGGCGGGGGCCTGATTCATGCCCCTCCAGCAGGCTTCGTGGCCAGCCCGCCTGCCAGAGTATGCGAGACATTCTTGGCCTGGCCGTCGCCCGCCCGCCCGGGATTAGCAGGGCGGGGGTGGCTGGGTGGGGGACAGCAGACTCTGTTCTTCATCCTCTGCGGCCCTGCCGGCGAGGCGGGGGGCGATCAGGCACAAGTTTGTCTGAAGTGTCCGCCAAGCTGGCCAGCCAGAGAACATGGTCCTAGAAACCAAGGCCACGTCTGGGACCCAGACGGCAGGGCTGGGGGTAGAGCGGGAGGGAGGAGGAGGGCAGCCTACCTGCCCTGTGTCCAGGGGATGAAGAGCAGCCAGGGGTCCAGGGCAAGTGAGGCTGCTCACCTCACCTCTACCATCTTCCCCCATGCCTTCTCTTCCCTGGGGGGACCCAGCACCCCGAACCCCACTGCCAGACCCCAGGCTTGACTGAGCGCCCAGTGCCTGCTTATAAATAGCCCAGGGTCAGAGAGGCTCAGAGACCTTCGTGCTCTCTCCTTGGACCCACCGGGGACCCCAGGGCCCCAGAGGGCCACGTCCCCACCCTCAGGCTGGTGCTTCGAAGGGAGCCGGTTCCCGCTCAGGACAGACTGGCGCTCCCAGGACAGGCCCATGCTCCCCGCTCAAACCATCATCCCAGGACAGGACCACACCTCCCCCTTGGACTGGAGTCCCCAGGGCAAGGCCTGTCTGCCCCGCAGGGGTGACATGAGGGGATGGGATGGCGGGAGTGGGCAGCCAGTGGAGAGACGAAGGAGAGGCCAAGTCCCCAGAGGGACCTGCTGTCCCCTGGACAGGTGTCCACACATCCCTGGCTTGGGGCAGGAGCTGGCGACTTTGGATCAGGGCCTCTGCACAGGGAGAGACCAGGAGGGCACAGAGTAGGTTCCACAGTCCCCACACCCTACCAGTCTGCAGTGATGCTCTGTGACAACGCTTTGCCCACCTTCCCCAGGGCACTACGGTACTGTCCCCACATAGTCATCACTCTAGACGGAGGGCCCCGAGACCCGGTGGGTCAGAGGAAAGGGCTCAGGCTTGGGGTCTGAATCCCAGCCCCACCTCACACTCCTCAACCTCTCTGAGGCCAGTTTGCTGACTCTGGAAAACAGGCACAGTGTCACCTGTGCTGGGGGTCCTCGGAGTGGGCAACGGGTTTGGGAAGACTCCTGGCAACCGGATGGCACAAGCCCCGATGTGCTCTTTTTCCTCAGCTGGCCGCAGGTGACTGCAGGAGATCTGAGGACCAAAGCGCAAGACACGGCCAGTCCAAAGCCAGCCTATCCCTCTGTCCCCTGCCCCCCACCCACCAGGTCCACTGAACCAAGCAGTGTGGAAGAACAGGGAGATGGCTGGCCCTGGGAGGCCTACTTTGCCTTGGTGGCCTGCAGGGAGGTGACTGAGTCCCCCAGGAGCAGGAGTTAGTGCCCCAGCCCCCCAGGGGTTCCCGTGGGTCCCTTCTCTCTAAAGTGTGGGCTGAGCACCTTCTCAGGGAGAGCCAGGACCTGTCAACAGCCCAGGAGGAACAGAGGTGGTGTGGGGGGCTTAGTGCTCTGCCCCTGCCTCGTCCTCTGTGCCCCCAGACTGGTAGACAAAGGACTGAATTTAAGTCCTGGCTTTGCCTCTTCCTAGCCCAGCTATAAAGCACTGGGTGGGTACTGGTTCTGTCTGGGCCTCAGTTTTCTCACCTGTAAAGTGGGAGTGATAGGGTGTGGCAGGGGCTGTGGACCGGGCGATTACATCCACAAACTCTAGGCCCCTCTGGGAGGCACCCAGGGATCCCAGGGTCAACCACAGACCCTGAGTCCCTGGGCTGAGGTCTCTACCGGAGGAGGACAGGGCCCTCAGCTCTGTATACCCCCAAGTGGGGCCCGCAGAGCAAAGGGGAGCCCAAGCAGCCTGCCTGCTTCCTGCCTGTGTCGCGCCTGATCCAAGCGCCGAGACCTCTCCCCACCAGGGTGCCGGCCAAATCTGCTGCCCTGGGCCAGATCCTGAGGACAGCTGGGCCAGCGCAGAGCCCGGAGGGCGGGGGGGTGCTCCGCTCGCTCCCTGTTCAGTCCTTAAAAGTCCATGGGGCCTGGGTGCACAGGGCCGCGTTCCTAGCATGCCACAGAAGGGAATGGGCTGGCTGGAGGTGGCCCGGGGAACGCTTGCCTCAGAACGTTCCCCGGGAAAGGGTCACGGTGCAGGGACCAGGGCAGAGTGACTGCTAGCTCTGCGAGGACTTGGGGAGAGGAGGGGTCTCTGGTGGGCTTGGCAGGGAGGAGGGGCCTCAGAGAAGGGCTCTCTGTGGGAATGCTCCTGCCCCGCCTCTGCACCCAAGTCCCCTGCCCCACGCCGCCGTGTGCTCTCCTTCTGCCCGCCTGGGCTTGGCCTCTCTACCATCCTTCTCTATCTGGGCCTCAGTGGGCTCCAGAACAGAGCAGCCCAGGCCTGGGCACCTTCCAGGACATGCCCAGGTCCAGGGATGTGACAAGTGTCCTGGTCGGGCTGCTGTGCCACGGAGGATCCTCATGGGGTTGTGGGCATTGCTCTCTGGAGGCTCCAGGTAGTCTTCCTAGAGGGGGAAGTGGGGCCCTGGAGCTGGGTTTTTTGTTCGTTTTGGTTTGGTTTTGGTTTTTTTGAGACAGGGTCCAAAAAACCTGTAGTCTGGGCTGGCCTTGAACTATTAGCCCAGGTTGGCTTCAAACTTACAGCAATCCTCCTGCCTCAGCCTCCTAAGTGCTGGGATTACAGGCATGTGTCACCATGCCCAGCTTCAAACTGGGTTTGAAGAAGGGGGCCAAGGAAAGACGCCTGGCTGTGGGGCCGAAGGACAGCCGCGTGGCTGGTGTCAGAGTGGGGAGAAGAGCAAGGTGGGCTGAGGGGTGGCTGGATGCTGCCATCACAGCCCAGTGAGCATCTCGGGGGAGCAGGGCTTGGGCTCAGAAGTAGTAGACAGAGGCGGCACATAGGCAGGGGAAGTTCCTGCAATCACACTCTGGCCCTGTCTGAGTTCAAGGGCGAATCTGGCTCCCAGCCCGAGTCCCATAAACTCAGCAGGGCTGCGGGTCCCCAGGCCTCCCACCCTGCACCCCGCCCCTCCAGGAACGCCAGTTGCCCTGGAAATACTATTTAGCTACAAACACTTCTTCAGGATGAGTCCTGGGGGGAAAAGGGAGGGGCAGCCAGCTTGGGCATGGCCAGGGGCCTGAGGGGCACAGGAAGACCCCTCCTGGTCAGGGCCCTGGTCCCCATGGAAGGGCTAGCTGAGTTGAAGCTTTCTCATGACCCAAAGGGAGAGCTAGGAGAGCCCTGGTCAGCACCCCAAGACTTAGGTCCCCCACCCTGCTCTACTGCTTGATGTGAACCTCTGTTTCCCCATCTGTAAAATGGATTCACTGTGTCAGTGGTTCCTTTGACGCCTCCCTTTCCAAGCTTTCACATTCTCTGCTGCTGTCAAGGCCTCCCCTGGAGAGAGGAGTCCAGAGACCCTTCCGGCTCAGCCCCAGGAAGGAGCTCTGTCTACTCCTCAGGAGAAGGAGTAAGTAGCTGGGGGTCTACAGGGTGCCACGGAGGGGGGCGGGGCGGGCCAGAGCTGGGGAAATAGGCTGGAAGGGTAGGGTGGGGAGGAATTTGGAAACTTTTAGAACCTTGACAGGCCCGTGAGTCAGTGGGCAGATGGAAGCGATTAGGCGCTGGCAGGAGACGCAGCAGGGCGGGGCCGGCGACCAAGTGCAGGGAGCTCTGAGCCTCGAGCTCAGACCTGAGGCACTGGGTGGTTCTGGGGCTGGTGTGCAGGACCGCGGCACCAAGCCAGGCTGTGTGCATGGCTGTGGGACCCAAGGGGCTCAGAATGGGAGCCCAGGCTGAAAGAAAGGGAAGAGGCGGGTCAGGGGCCTGCGTGCTGCTGGGTCAGTAACGAAGAGGAAAAGTTCCCGTTGCCTGGCTCCCCACCACTTCCGCGCCCCCTGCCAGCAGCTCCTAGGACCTGCTCTGTGGATGACACAGACACACACTCCCAACCCTCCCGTATTCTTGTCGTGTGCGGCTGCTCTGGGTCCCTCATAGGAATCTCCGTGCTGGAGAGGAGAAAGCAAAGAGGAAATCACTTTCCAAAGAATTCACGTTGAAAACACTTGCCAAGCACCTCTTCGGGCCAGGTCCATGCTAGTTTCTGAGTGTCACCCTCCAGGTTGTTGCATGTCCATGGAGAATCGCCACCAGAGCCGGGGTAGCAGTGACAGGGTCAGGAGACTGCGAGGTGGGAGGCCGTGGAGAGTAGAGGAGGATGCTCAGCCTCTTAGAAGGATCAGCAAGGAGTGTGGGCTTGGGGTGGGGACAAGAGGAAGTGGGGTGGTGCTGGGGATACGTGCACAGCCCCTCGGAGGTCCCAGGGTCCTGCGAGTCCAGCTACAGGCACATCAGCCATCCTCAGGCCCTCCCCACAGACCCACCAGTGACACTGTGCAGCAGGTCAACAGAGCACTTACAGTGACCCTGAAGCACTGAGCCCAGCCTGTTCATTCCTCAGCCCACACTCTGGGTGTTTGGCAAGCACTTGCCGATGGCTACTCTGTTCCAGGCACTGCCAGGCTAGGGGGTCCTGGTCTAAGGAGGGGCACAGAGCATCCAGGTGTAACAGTGATATCCAGGGCAGGGGTGTCACCCACCTGGGATGACCCTGTAAAGAGCAGCCCTGGAGGCAAATCTGATACAAGCATCAGGAGTTGGCCAGGCCGGTGCCGGGGGAGGTGGGCGTGGAATGAATATGGCGGGAGGCTTCTGCAGGGGAGTCGGGGCCTACAGGGAGAGATTGAGGTCTGGGGGAGGCACTGTGTCTCCCTTGGATCTGACTACAACATCTGGGACATCTCAGTGGAAAAGGCCTACAAGGGCTATCAATATACAGCTGGTAGCTGAAGCTGTTAAAGAAGCTAAAAGTCTCCAACACAAGGCCAAAGAGCTCCCAGCTTTCTCATGGATAAGGTGGAAAGTCACTGGATGCTTGACGAAAGGAAGGGACATGACCAGATGGAGAAGCATTATTCTAGAGGCAAGGAGGACGCTGGCTCAGACAGACACAGCAGCCAGGGAGACCTAGGAAAAGGAATGGAGATGTCACCCCAGAAGTCTAGACCCATGCAGTGGCCAGGGCAAAAAAAAGGGATCATAGAGCAGACACTTATGTAAGTGGGGTCTTGAATATTAGTTTGTAAATACTGTTCATGGTGATGCTTTATGCCAAATTCTGTTATAAATAACCCAACCCAAAAAAGAAATTAAGAACAGTTCATTTACAGTAGCACTAAAAAGAATAAAATATTTAGGGAAAAAAATTGAACAAAAGAAACATAAGACTCATACACCAAAGACTAAAACACATCATTAGAGAATTTGACAATCTAAATAAATGGAAAGACATCCCATGCTTGTGGGTCAAAAGACTTAATATTATTAAGATGACAGTTCTATCCAAAGCTGATGACAATGCTAACAAAAACATATTTGGTGCAATCCCTATCAAAATCCCAGTGGTATTTCTGCAGAAATGCAAAAACCCAAAAACCTAAAAATTTTATACGAAATTTCAAGGGACCCTGAATAAGCCAAAACAATCCTGAAAAAGAACAAAGTTGGACGACTCATATTTCCTGATTTCAAAACTTAAGACGAAGCTACAGTAAGGACAGACATATAAATCAATAGAATGAAATTAAGAAATAAATCATCACATAGGGTGCCAAGACCACTCAACAAGGAAAGAGGAGTCTCTTGGCAGGACCAGAGGGTCATAAACACTGAGATTATATAACAGATGGGACCACTAGGTTTCCAGATGCAAAAAAAAGGAAATTGAGCCCCTACCTCACACCATACACAAAAATTAATAAAATGGATTGAAGACCTCAAATAAGAGCTAAAACTATAAAACCTCTTAGAAGAAAACAGAGATAAATCTTCATGACATTGGGTTTGGCAATGGTTTCTGAGACATGCTGCCAAAAGTACAAGAAACAACAAAAAAAAAAATTAGGTAAATTGGACTTTATCAAATTAAAAGCTTCAAAGGGCACAATCAAGAAAAAAATGTAAAAGCCTGCAGGATGAGAGAAAATATTTGCAAATCCTATGTTCAGCGACTTGAGAGACTCTGGGTTATGAAAGAGTGCTCTTGGAGACTTTTCACGATGGGGTGAAGGGAGGACAACCTTGCCCCATGTGTAGGACACAGGCATCCTGCTGAGCCCTTCAGGGAATCAGTTTGCCCAGCGAGGACCTGTCCGTACAGGAAATCGGGGAAGGGGAAAGGAAAACTGGGGGAGGGCAGGAGGAAGCAGGGACACTTGTCCCCAGGGCAGCCTCGGTTCTCTGGGAACTTGCTCACAAATTCCCCAAATTCCCGCACATTAAATTTAGAACAAGTCCTCGAAACCAGAGGAGGCTGAGGGCCGAGGGACGGCTCGGCGCCAGTGTGGGCAATGCTCGGTGAGGGGACAACACGAGGGAAAGGCTGTGTGGCCAGGCCTCATGCATGGGAAGGTCACGGGAGGCACAGGCCAGGGCCAAGACCCGTGCAGGGCGCAGGCCAAGGCCACGGGCCAGAAGGTCCTGGGGCCTGCAGCCTCGGTTCCCACTGACATCAGTTCAAGGTGTCAAGGGGCCTGAATCATCGGGGCCGGGGCCAGCCCCCTCCCGGGGGGGAGGACATAGCAAAGACATGAGACGGCTCAAGCCAGGCAGGCAGCCCCAGGCTGGGCTGGACGCAGAGCCTGTTTTATAGAATTAGCAAATGCGACCCGCCGCAGAGGGAGGCAGAGATGTCATCGTCCTGGATTCCAGCAGGCTGTGCCCCCCCCCTTTTCTGATTCACAAAATTAATTCCAACAGCTCAAGAGAGGAGTCTGCCTACAAGGCTGGGGAGTCATAAATAAACACCGGGGGCTGGAGGGCCTTCCAGAGGGACTGACTGATTTGGGCTCCACATTAATGTTGTGGAAAGAATAGTTTGCCCAAGGCCCGTGGCGGGTACTGACCTACATCAGGCAGGGACTGCCCAAGCTGAGGACAGACCACGAGGACTCCGGGGCCCGGGTCTGCCCACCCGGGAAGGGGTTCCTCTTGGCACACCGTAGTGACCCTGGCTACCATCCCAGCCAGGTGGGCCCAGGTAGGGCATGACCGTCTGGCCACCCTGGAGCGGCAGAGTATGAGACAGAAACACCAAGCAGGTACCCAGGCCAGTAAAGACGAAGGCCCTTGCAGAGTGTGCGTGCGTGCATGCAGACTCACATCCACATGCTTTTCCGTGTTTCAGACAGCAGGTACCTCCCTCTCTCCAGCCAGGTGGGCCCCAAGCTGAGCTCCTGAGACCTGCTCAGCTCAGACAGATCGGGACGGCATGAGCCAGGTGCACCAGCGGCATGCACTGGCCCGGTAAAGCCGGGGCCCCTTTTGAGCAATAACCCTGGCTTTCTCCCGACACCATCCTGTAATGAATCCAGCCTGCATGTCTCCCCAAGTCCAGGCATATTTCTGATACCCACACAAGCATCTTTCTTGCATCTCAGATACCCGCGACCCCAGCACTGAGCAGGCGCCCCGCCCTCGCGGAGCGTCCCACTGAAGGGAACAGAAATCAGGGCAGCTGGCGCGCTCTGGGTTGTCCCGAGATTTCAGGTCCTGAGAACACTATTCCAGGCAGCCCTCAGGGCCCCAGCAAAGGGGGTCACGGGCAAGGAGGCTTTGATGAGAGGCAGCTGGGAAGAGGGCGAGCAGGTCCAGCTCGGAGGCACGGCCAGGGCCCACGCGGCCCGGCTGGAGGAGCCTCCCCTGGGAAGCCCTCCGGCTCCCAGCTGCAGGCTCGCACAGCTGCCAGCACCGGGACAGACACAGACGGGCTGGGACTGGCAGCAGCTGCGGCTGGGAGCCTGCCGAGTCCCGCGCTGGAATGAAGGAGAGACCTGTCCAGCAATGAGATCAAGGAGATGGCACCACCGTGTCCCCCGGGGAGCCGAGCTCCGCGTCCCAGGACATTCCAAACTCTGCGAGCAAAACACGCGGCGGGAGGCTGGCCAGCCTGGACCAGCGCCAAGTGGCCCCTGAGCCTCCCCGGGGCGGGGGGCTGTCCCAGCCCGGCAGCAGGACCGGCTGGGAACGGAGCACGCACTGCCGGGAAAGCTGCCCGCACGAGTCGCCTGGGGACGTCGCATCCAGACACCTGCCACGTTCCCTCGGCAGTGTGCCACGCACTCATCTGCCCCACCCCGAGCTGCGTGCAGCGCTGCGAGGGAACGATTCTGTGTATCCACCTGCACGGCGCTGGCCCACTGAGCAGACACCTTCAAAGCCACGATGACTCTAACCGCCCCGAGGCAGTGGGCCTGGCTCTATAGGACACTGGGGCCTACCCAGGAATTTGCTGGAGGCCACAGTTACTGGGGACTGCCACCTCCCGTTCCTGTGTTCTTTCAATGACACTCTGTGCCGGCAGCAGAAGGCCACCAAGACCCTGGCTCTGCCCAAACAAATCCTAATTCCACAGTCGTAGGGGCTGGGGACTTAGCTCAGTGGTTAGAGCTCTTGCCTAGCAAGCGCAAGGCCCTGAGTTCGATCCCCAGCACCAAAAAACAAAAAACAAAAAAAACCCACAGTTGTGCCTCAGAAATCAGCAAGTTCAATGCCTTCATTCCACATGTGGGCAAACTGGGAGGGGGTGGGGGGACATGGTCGAAGGGCAGCGGGAAGCAGCCAGTCACTATGGCTCAGTGTGCTTGAAAAGGGAGGAAATCCTGGTCACTTCCCGGAAGAGGGGCACTTTCTCTCTGAAGCCTGCCTGGGTAACCCGCAGTAGAGGCAGCAATAGATCCACACAAGGAAAACCGCAGAGAAGAATGGCAGGCTGCTGTGGTGAGCTCCAACCGCCCGTGCGACCTTGGAGCTGTCCTTTCCCTCCCTAGGCCTCCATGTGTCATCGATAAAATAGGGACCAAGAAAGTCACCTCCTACCTGTCCTTGCAGCGGTTCACAGCACAGACAAGTCCCAGACAACAGTCTGAGGAATGGCTTGGGGCAGCCTGAGCCTGACCATTACTAGGAGACCCCCAGTCCTAGCAGGGTACCTAGCGGGGAACCTGAGGAGGGGCCGGGGCAGCAGATTGGGAGGCAGGGACAGGGCTCAGAGCTGGCAGGGGCTGCTGCTGACCGCGGTTTGGGCCCTGGTCCATAAAGAAGGGTAACCAAGGCCACGGTCAGACTGACCATGATGTGGGCAACGCAGGCCCAGGGAAGGAGTCATCTGTGCAGGCCAAGTGATGGTGGAACCCAAGTCCGGCTGTGATTGCAAGTTCACTGCAGAAGCTGGACTGGTCAGGGAAGAAACTGAGCTCAGTCTTCTGTGTGTCCGTCCCCAAGGCACGCGAAGGCTCTGGTCCCCAAGGGCAGTCATCAGGAGAAAGGTGCCTGCTGACCTTGCGCTGACTCCGAGCGAGCCCAGCCACACACAGAGAGACCACACTCCGGCCAGCCAGGTCATGTTGACCTAGGGCCTGACAAGCAGCCTCTCCCCAGGAGCAGCCTCATCTTCCCCTCCCTGCCCCTCCCAGCAGCCACAGGAGGGTTCTTGGAACCCAACGGGCATCAGTAAACCTGAGGCAGAGCATGGAAGGAAAGAGAAGTTCAAGAAGGAATCCAGGAAGGTTTACTGAGCACTTACTGTGTGCCAGGCCCTGGGCTGGGTGTGGGGGCCACAGAGGGGAGAGAGCGGTGCCCAGAGATCCCTGAGCCAGGCAAACCCAGGGCAACCCTGAAGCCTCGGTCAACAGAAAAGCAGGTCAGCAGGGCTGGGGGCCGCGGGCCCAGGCAGAAAGAGAGGGCCACGTGCACACAGGAACCAGGGGGACCAGGGACCCCAGAGCCCGCCTTCTGCCCAGCCAAGTTTTGGCGGGGATGCAGAATGGGGGCCAGGGGCCATTTTCACCTTTTAAAAACCACAGACATCCCACGCGCAACACCGGAGCCAAACTTCTGGGAGAGACAGAGGCCCTGTGGGCGCCCCTCCTGACGTCAATTGGGTTCTCTCTTGTGTCTGCGGCTTTGACAGGACGAGGCCAGATTAGGGGGCTGAGCTGAGCCGGCGGGAGAGGAACCCGGGACCAAGCGCCCCCGAGCCTTGGACCTGCAGCCCTTGTGCGGAGCTCCTGGGGGTGGTTTGGGAGCCTCGCCGGTGACGGGCCAGGAGCTGGGGAGCATTCGGGTCCCGCGTGGACTCCTGAGCCCTTACCTGGCCCCAGAATCAAAGCCACACCCATGAAGTCCGGAGGCTCACACCAGAGACGCTAGAGAGGGGCGCGTTTAGTCTCCGGGGGACAGGATGGCTTCGTGGCCAAGACTGTCATCCCCTCCTCCACCCCGGCACATCCCACCCGGAAGCAAAGTCTCAGCCCCCATCCTGCTCTGTGAGGCTTCTGGGGTCCGAGACCAGCTGGTGTGAGCTGTAGGTACGGAGGCAAATACAGGAAGGAGGAGACACACACCTGCCCCACCGGCTCCACACAAGGGCCCCAACGCAACACACACTGAGGCTTTTCTCACGCCAGCCTTGAGCCCCAAACTACCCTGATCCCAAACCTAGACTGAACCCCAACTGAGCCCTAAGCCTAACACTACCCTGAAGTCTGACTCCACCCTCAGAGTGAGCTCCATGCTGGAAGTACAGGCTGATTCCTGCACCCGACACGGAGTAAACAGTGACCCTAATCCCAATCCCAGGCTAAGCCCAGATGCTGACCCCAACCCCAGACTGAGCCTGACCCCAAGGCAGAGCCCTGGCCCAGCAGGACAGGAACGCCAGCCCCTTTGCTGCCAGACAGGGCTGCAGGTACTCAGGACACCAGCACATTGTGTCTCCCTGGCCAGCACCAGCCCTCTTGGGTTTCTAGTGTGGGGTCACAGCCTGCCCCTCTGAATGGACAGGTGAAAGGTGCCCCATGCGGGGTGCAGCACGGAAGGCCCCAGCCTCTGGCCTCCCCCAGTAGCAGCAGATGCAGGGGCCGGAGCAATCGTGTATGATTGTCCTGGGGAACCCCCAGCCTGAGGGTCACCCTCCAGGGTCACTGGCCGAGGGGCCTGGGTTCCAGCGCGTCTCTGCTTGCCCTCCGGCACCGCGGTGTGAGAATGTGCACTCGCAGCCCAGCCGCAGTGGTGGGAAGAGATCAGCAGGAAGGAATGTGCTGTCCCAGCCAGAGGACAGGATGGGCCGCCGGAGAGGGCACACAACAAGGAGGGCTCAGAGATGGGAGCCAGGAAGGAAAACAGAGATGTGCCGCGGCAGCTGGCCAGGGCCCGGCCATTGTTCCCAGCCCCCGGGGTCAGGTGCACTGGGCTGCAGCCCAGTCCGCCTCGGCGCGGCCCCCGACTCCCCAGACTGTGTCTCTCCCGTCCCAGACCCTAACCCCAAGGCCCGGCCTGGCCTCCGTGCCCCCAGCCCCCACAATGGGCCTCCATCTGCCCCTTCGGGTCACATCTCCTCCCCTCCCAACCCCAGATCCAGGTCCTTCCCTGACCCTCATCCCGTCCAGACGCCCCTGGATTCGACGCCCTGATGAGTCGGTCCACCTGCGGGTGTCTGCAGCTGATCCTGGTTCCCACCAGCCGCTCTCAGAGCACAGCCCCCAGGTCGGCGCATAGCTTCACCTGGAAACTCGACAGAAAGGCAGCAGCTTCTCCACAGTCGCGGGATCAGGAACTGCGGGACTGGGCCAGGAATCCGCTGTTACAAGTCCGCTGGGGGAGTCTGTGCACGTTTGAGAACTGCGGCCTAGGATGCAACCTCGGGCAGTTCAGCAGATGTCAACAGAAGTACATTGCTAATGAGCACATAACAGGTGCACGTGTTTCGGGAAGGCGTGGTCTTAGCCCCAGACCCGAGGAGGAGGGAGGGTCCTTTCTGGCCCATAGAGTAGTCAAGCCCTCGGGAGAGGGAGGGCTGCAGGCGGGGAACGTTAGGACCTGAGGCTGTGCGTGTCCGCTGAGAAGCAGCAGGTGCTCACATGGCCGGGCTCAGTCACACTCAGGACCGGGCGGAGCTGACGGGCACCACAGGCTGCGACCCAACACACCAGGACCCACAGTCAGGCGGGAGGGTAGAGGAGGGGAAGCCCAGCATCCGGCAGAAGCGTTCAGGGTGCGATCACGCTGGGGAGGAAGTGAGCAGAGGCCCGGGGAGCCACACTGAGCCGCCACTCTCAGAGCTGCACGCCGGCTCGGATGCCAACCACCTGAACACCGCGGTGGTTCCCCCGGAAGTCCCCTCGCTAAGCCCAGGCAGGGACCCAGAGCCTGCCACAGAGCTGAGCCTGCCCGTGGGGTCTGGGACACCAGCTGTGGGGAGGCGACAGGAAGCTGCAGGGTGAGAGGCCAGCATGTTCTGAGTCCTACTGACTCAACCCAGAAACCTCCCCTTGGAATCGGATCCCTCCTGAAGCCGAGCGCCCGTCCCGGAGCTGCAGAGTCGCTGGCTGGCTGCCTAGCTGTCTAGGTCTCGCCCAACACCGGCCACAGGTGACCTAACTGTGACTCGTGTTTCCAGAACAAGTTAGAGAGATGGACACGGTCGGTCTAATCTCCTTGTCCCAGCTCCCTTCGGGGCCCAGGAAGAGAGCACAAATCATGTGGCCGCATCGCCACACTAGCTCGACATCGGCAGAGTCACGTAGTCAGCACCATTCCCTACCGCTCAACATGGAGAGAGAAGTGTGGTGAGTTACCCACAGCCACCGCCTCTGCTCGGCGACTTGACATTTCAAATCCTGAAACTCCAAGGTTAGCCGGGCGTGGTGGGACACACCCGAAATCCCAGCACTCAGAGGCTGAGGCAGGAGGATGGACGTCTCTCTCAACCTCTAGGAGACCTCATCGCTGAGCCACTGTCGCCAGAAAGGTGTCATCAGGAAGAAGCCTTGCAGGAGGGACAAGCTTCCTCAGCTGGGGGGGAGGCCAGCCCTGTATCCCTCCTGCCAGCGAGGAGGGATGAGACTCTCCCGGCTTCCCCCGGGAATGTGCAGCCCTGTCTATTGCCGGATTCAAATCCCCATACCAACTCGTGTCTGCACCTGATCCCAGCCCTGCCTGGCTGGGCCCCCCACTCTGTCCTTCTGCGGCCCCGGGGCCCCTGGGTGACCTCCAACCCCCACCCAGGGCCTAAGAGTCTCCAGTCCTCTTTGGGGTGAGGAGAGAAAATACAGATACAGTTCCCGCCCTCCCGCTCGACTCCTGGCTGCCTTGGCAAGCAGGACAATACAAGGAAATGTCTGTACCCAAACAGCCTGCTCTCCAGGAACTGCCGGGCCCTGCCCAGGAAAGCCAGCCGCGGGCTCCACCCTGTGTAGACAGAGGCTGGAGGGGCAGCCGATGGGGGGCTACCAAGCCGAAAGTGTCAGTGTAGGGGACAGGGGAGGGCAGGGCCCTCTGGCTGATTCAGAAGGGGGCCCCGTCCCCAACAATGAAATAGGCAATGCCACCTGTCAGTATTTATCTGAGAGCGTGGCCCTGGGTGAATGTGGCCCAGATGAAAGTAGCACTTTGATCTGATTTGAAAAGCATATTAACTCATTCAGCAAATGCTCTGTGCACTCTGGGAATGTGGAGAGACCCCCAGTCTAAGAGGCGAGCAAGGCACACGGGGAATCAGAGGGCTCTGCTCTGTCCCCTGATGCTGCCGCCTGAGAAATGCCAACCTTGAGCTGACCAAGCTAATAGCTTGGAGATGGGTTTGGATGTGGTGAGATGGCCTGGGGGCCCCATTACCCAGTGCACCCCAGCTGTGACATCCTAACATTGAAGGGTCAGTGCACAGTGTATAAAACCAGACGTCCCCATCCCCACAGTTGATGTATTTTTTACAGTGCTGAGGATTACACCCAGGGTCTTCACACTGAGCTCCTTCCCCACCCCCTTCAGAGAAAGGGTCTAAGTTGCTAAGTTGCCTGGGCCAGTCTGGAACTTGCAATCCTCCTGCCTCAGCCTCCCAGAGTGATGAGATGACAGACCTGTGTCACCATGCACCTGGCTGCCCCTATGTATATAAAAACTCAAATGCCCTCTGGTGCTCCCCACCCAGCTTCCCTGTCTGGTCTCTCTGATTTGTCCCTGGCAGATCTCAACATCACCCTGAAGTGACAGGTGTCAAGTGTAAGCCAGCAATCAGGAGCAGAAGGTTGGCTCCTCTTTGCTCAGGGAACAAACATATTCCGTGACACCAGGTGACACCCGGGCATCCCTGTGCTCAGACCTTGGGACCAGGTCAACTTCCTGTCTCCAGGAGTGGGGAGGCGGAGGGGAAGTCCCTGGTGACTCCAGGCTCCCACCTGGGCCCCAGTGGGGGTGGACAGCAGCCACCCCGCCGGGCCCCGGAGGACACCGGGGCTGAGACAGGCGGAGGCTGCGGGGGCAGCTGAGGTCGTAACGGCCAGCCTGTCTGTCACGGGCCCTCACGCCCACCTCACCCGCCCGAGTGCCAGACACTGTGTTTTCATCTTTTTCTTGGAGGGGGAGGGGTGCGGCTCCAACCTTGAGTGATGAGTTAAGTGACAATGAATTTGAACCACATGGACGGGAAAGTGTTTTGGTAAAAGCAGCGGGGATTTCATCAGCCCCCACCCCCCAGACAGGACAAAAATAGTCCCAGCCAAGCGTGCTCTGACCCATAGGCCTGGCCCCATTTCACCGCCCCTTGTCCTGGAGAGAGGCTTCGAGTGGCCTCTTTCCCTCGATCTGGGTTTCGTAATCTTTCCTTGTTGTTTTGGTCGCCTGTTTGCTGACTGGCCTGATTTGTTTAGGAGAGTTTATTCCCCAATAAACTCGCAGCCGCTCAGCCTTGGAGGGAACGCGAAGCCCAGCAGGGCAACCCTCTCTGTGGATTTCTGACAAGTCCCACCGGGGCCTAGTGGAGAGCAGAGTTCGCTGGGCCTGGCCAAGAAGACTGGCATGGTCACAGCTTGGTGACCAGCCCAGAACTCTGTGGCTTTGGAAGGCTGAGGGCAAGAGGTACGCTCTACCCATGAAAGAACTAGAAGGTCCAGCATCATCTTAAGTTCAGCCCATTCTTCTGAGGGGAAACTGAGATCAGGGGCAGGTTGAGAGTGACCCCACACACCAGGCCTGCTAATAGCACAATCAGAACTCAAGCCAAGCAAGGTCTCCTGCGCCCCACCCCAGGGCCAGGCACCCAGAAGGGGCTGAGGGTTGAGAGAATGTCAAAGCCCTTCACCCCCATGTGTCCCAGGCTGCACCCCACCACCCCAGGCTGGCCTAGGAGGAGGCAGGAGGGACTCCGCCTTCTGAACCCCTATAATGAATCCTGGTGACCATGGGGACACTAAGGGAGCAAGCTAGGGCCACCCCTGAGGCTCAGAGGAGGAATTGCAGCCTTGGCTTCCCTTAGACCCCAGAGTCACATCGGGAAACCTCAGCCCAGCCCGGGACCCTGCCATCCCACCAGCCGGGGCTATGGCGACAGGCCTGGGTGAGCCAGACTGGGGGGACCGGCCACCTGTTCCCAGGACTGCTGCAGGACACATCCGCCCAAGCTGCTGGCCAGAGCACCACAGCCCAGAGGGTCAAGCTCACCCCAGCCTCCAGGCCCCCTCTGCCCCTCGCTCCTCAGTCTGAGCTCCCGGGGACAGCCCAGACCTCTGGGACTGCAGTAGGGGACCTGTTCGCTCTTTCCTGCCTCAGTCTCCCCAGCCAGGCCAGGCCAGGCCAGGGCACCCTCTTGCCCCTGCTGTGCCCCCGACTCAGGAACCCGGACTCCTTCCCCACTCTGGCTTCCCAGGGGGTTTTGGCTGTTTTCGCCGTGCGTATCCCCCTGGCCACCCTCTAGTCCTGGCTCCCCCCACAGGCCGGGCTGAACACAATGAAAGCTGGGAGCAGGGACATCAGGCTCCGCCCTCCACACAGCACGGTGTGCAGCTTTGTCCCTGGCCAGTGGGACGCAGGCCGAACAGCCAGAAGCCTCGGTTGGACGGAGTGCTGCACTCTGACACCCAGATACCTCATCTGAAGGCCCAGGGGACAGGATGTGACAAGTGCTGGAGCCCACTCTGTTTCTCGTTGGCCAGGTCCAGAGGCCCTGCCCTCTATGTCTCCCAACCTTGACCCAGGTTGCAGAGAGGTCTTGAGGAGAAGGGGTGAACGCTGCAGGCTTTTCAGCAATGATGCCTGCTTGGAATCCCAGCCCTTAAGCCTCAGTTTCCTCATCTGTGAGATGGGCTGGCAATGGCCACAGTTCCTCACACAAGGCAGCTGGAATAAGTGGACCCTGTGGAGCCCCTGGGAGGGCATCTGGCCGGCAGTGAGGGCTCCAAAAATGTTCACCCTTGTTATTTGTTATTTGTGTCTCTGACCTGCACGGTGTTGAATCATGTTTTCCACAGCAAGGAGGCAGAGAGGGAGGCACGCAGTGTTGTGGCCTCCGCTGCCTACTGTTCCAGGGCCCCAGGATTCCTCTCTGCTGGACCACAACGCAGAAGCACCAGGCTCTTTCAGCATGGCGAGTCGTTCCTCCCCAGCTTCCCCCGCAGTCCCTTGCACCCACACACCCCAAGTGCCAAGCATCTGGCCACCAGCCCACTCTCCTCAGCCATTGTTTCCTTGCGGCCTCAAACTCGGAGGCGGCTGCAGCGCAGAACCTTCAATCTTGGGCTTGCGGGGCTTCGGAAGAGCGCTAGGGGTGTCTAGCAGCCTCAGGTTCCCTGTGAGAAAGATCTCTGCCACTTCCCCAACGCAGAGCAGCCCTGCCAGCTTGGGTCACCCCCGTGACGGGGAACTCACTGCCTTGCGGTGGAGGGGACTTTAGATGCTTTTGCTCTGAAGGTCGCATGTGCCTGGTGAGGTCATAAGTGTCTATCAGCCTACCAGAGAGGAGCAAGTCAAGGCCACATCCGGGCACTTCCCATGGTGGGCCTCTGCCCCAGGCTGACCTTCCCCCATGTCCGTCCGGTCAGGGTTAGGGTGAGGGAGCTCCAGGAAGTGACAGGAGGCGGCTCTGTGCCCCACGGTTGGCGCGCCCTGCAGCGCCCGAGGCTCTCCCCCACCCCGGGAGGGGTGCAGGCCAACCATCCAGGGGGCCCCGAGGCTCTTTCAAGCGAGGCCAAGGGGCTGCTGCTGGGTGGGCTGGTGCAGAGTGACATCTGTCAGCACTTAGGGCAGGGGACATCTGTCCAGCGCAGGTCAAAACTAAGCTGTTTCCAAGGCCGCCCCCGGAAGGGAATGTGAGGACAGTATCATCAGGGCAGCCGAGGCGAGCACTGTGCACAGGGGACCCCTGCCTCAGGCCAGGACTCCGGGCACAGCAGTTGCCAGCGGCCAGGGCTCTGGCCCTCCAGATGTATGGCCAGCACGCCGCTGCGGGAGCGATGGAGATGGGGCGGAGCGCAGCCAGGGCCCCAGATGGGCCGCGTTAACCCAGCCACAGCTCTTCGGGGTCCAGATGCTCTGTTTCGCCAGCGAGCCGACTTTGGTCTCCAGATGTGAGCCTGAGCTGAGGGTGGAGCATGGCTCCAGATGTGTGTAGTGCAGCAGGGTGGCTGCAGGGCCCAGCTGCAGGGCTCAGGCCCGGAGGCCCCCACTCTACTCAGACCAGAGGCCCTCTCCAGCACCTCTAACCGCAGCCCGCCAGCCCCTGGGCCAAGAGGGGTTCAGAGTTCACCAAAACTCAGACTCAAGCCGGCACGGTGGTGCACACCTGTCATCCCAGCACTCTGGGTGGCTGAGGCAGGAGGATCACAAGTTCAAGCCCAGTTTGGGCGACTTAGCAAGACTCTGTCTCAAAATTAAAAAAAAGAAAAAAAGGGGGCTGATGATGTTGCTCAGTGCAAAGGCACTGGGCTCAATCTCCAGTGTTGCAAAAGAAAGAAAAAAAAAAAAGAGTACGATCTAAAAACTCAGACTCACGGGGCTGGGGATTGAACTCAGGGCCTCTCACTTGCTAGGCAAGCGCTCTACCACTGAGCTAAATCCCCAGCTCCAAAAACAAAAATAAAAAACTCAGACTCAGAAGCCAGCAGAGCCAGGAAGACCCTAACTGAAGAGCCTGGGGCCACACAGCCAGACATGGACAGGGGCGCTGAGGGGAGCGGAGAATCTGGGGTCCCCCTTCCTCGCCCCACCCTCAAGCATGGGGTCAAGTGACCCAGATGTCCAGAGCCTGGCGGGGCACCATGGCGCTGCCCTGACTTTGCGGGTGGTGGGAGCAGGGGAGGGGAAGAAGCAGGGCCCTGCCCCGGGGCCCCGAGCATGCACCTTCAACCTGCCCTCCCCCACTGGCCCTCCTCCTGTGTGGCCAGGAACCAGGCGCATCGACTTCGGCACACCCTGCCGCCTCCAGGTCCCTCACCAAATCCTGCTCCTCTTGCTGGACTCCGAGTCTGGAGGTGACGGTGGCAGTAGAGGTCAGCAATCAGCGGTCAAGCCCACCCAACTACAGGTGGCCCAGGCCCACAGAGGCCCTCAGGGGAACAGCAGCCCTTGGGCCGAGCCGAGAGGACAGGTGACCCCTGGGGGTCCTGTGGCCCTTCTAACCCCATCCTGGCCACCAGGCGGGCAGAGGGACAGCGCCGTGGCAACCTGGGCTGGGCGGGGAGGCCGGCGATGGCTGAGGCGGGATGCTCTAATAGGTTATGTCAGGGGAGCGCCCTGGGGAGGGGCCGCGCCTCTCCACTCTGGCAGCCCCACCTGGGGCCAAGCCCAAGAGCTGGGCCTGCAGAGAGAAAGAGAGAGAGAGGCTGGTGTGGTTCCCAGCTAGCAAGAGGGCCGGGGACAGGGAGGCCGGTGGGCACGGAGCCCCCCATTCCGTCAGGCCTGGGCCGGGGTCCTCCCTGCCCCACGGAAGACGCTGTCCCCAGGGACCACACCCATCCTGGAGGGGCCCTCTGTCCCCAGACTTCCTCCCCTGCCCCTCTCCAGGTTGCCAGGGTCTCAGCCCTAAATCAGGGGACCCTGATGCCTTACCCCCAAATTCCCACCGCTCTGCCTGGGGCTCCCACACTCTAATCTGCCCCACGTGACCCCTAATGCTCGGCCATCACTGGAGTCGGATGGGGTCAGGAGCCGGGGGTCAGGGAAGGGCCAGGGACTGAGGAAGGGGCCCCTCGCCACCACAGCGGGGCAGCCAGGGCCCTGTGTGTCTTGGCCGAGCAGGACCCCTGGGCCGCCAGGTATGTAACAATTCCAGCCATTTCCTGCCCTATTAATGAGAAAGGAGCTGATATAAATATACGCTCAGCATAAATAAATACAGGCCAGGCCTGGGCTGCATAGCAGACAGATTGCGTGGAGCTGCTGGCCGGCCCTCCAGCCCCGCCGCCCCCCAGCAGGCCAGTGCCCCTCCAGCCTCACAGGCCTGACAGGGATGCACTGACTGTCTAGGCCCCCTGCCCAGCCTGCAGCTCCTGGACGGTGGCAAGCCTGGGAGAAGGACCAAGGGCTCGGGGGTCCTAGCAAGCCCCCCCACCACGTCAGCCCCAAGAGCACCGCACACTCACAGCCCTGGCAGCATCTCTGGGTAGACCTGTGTGCTCCAACTGTGTCCTGTTCATGGGACGGGAAACTGAGACTCCCAGGGTCAAGTACTGTAACTTCCCCGGGTCACACAGCAGAAAGGGCGTGGGCCAAAGCCCAGGGCCTCTGACCCCATGGCCTCTGCTCTGAGCACTGTTCTGAGAGAGAGCGGAGGGTAGATTCTGTCCTGCCTCCCAAGTCCTGGCCCCAGGATGCCAAGGTCCTTAAAAAGCCAAGAGAGTATACATTCAAGACCTACCAGAACTAGGCACACCTGTAACCCCAGCACTCTGGGAGGCTGAGATGGGAGGA